>JAANDG010000759.1:0-61959 GCA_036852015.1 Pelodera strongyloides | reverse complement strand
TTTACTATTTCTTCTTCAGAAACCGCTCGATCGACCTGTCTTCAACACAGATGAGCTTTTGGATGTAACGATTGGAACTGAACCGTTGTCATGCTACGTTCCGTTCAACTGAGGCTCCTACACAAAACGAGGAGCTCGAAGGATAATCGGTGAATGTTTTTATACCATTTTTATATTGAGCTTAGAAATATGCTGAGACCTGGGGTGCTCCCTTGTTCAACCCCTTGAACCGCTGCTTCTCGAGGAATTGACATTGATGCAACTTTAGTTTTAGGCATTGTTTGTGCATGAACGTCGTATTTATTTGAGCTTGTAAATGTGTTGAGACTTGGGGTGCTCCCTTGTTCAACCCCTTGAACCGCTGCTTCTCGAGGAATTGGCATTGGTGCAGCTTGAGTTTTAGACATTGTTTGTCGTATTTATTTGAACGTCGTATTTATTTGAGCTTGTAAAAAATGTTGAGACTTGGGGTGCTCCCTTGTTCAACCCCTTGAACCGCTGCTTCTCGAGGAATTGGCATTGGTGCAGTTTGAGTTTTATTAGGCATTGTTTGTGCATGAACGTCGTATTTATTTGAGCTTGTAAATGTGTTGAGACTTGGGGTGCTCCCTTGTTCAACCCCTTGAACCGCTGCTCGAGATGGCATTGGTGCAGCTTGGTTTTAGCACTGTTTGTTATGAAAGTCGTATTTATTTGAGCTTGTAAAAATGTTGAGACTTGGGGTGCTCCCTTGTTCAACCCCTTGAACCGCTGCTTCTCGAGGAATTGGCATTGGTGCAGCTTGAGTTTTATTAGGCATTGTTCGTGCATGAACGTCGTATTTATTTGAGCTTGTAAATGTGTTGAGACTTGGGGGTGCTCCCTTGTTCAACCCCTTGAACCGCTGCTTCTCGAGGAATTGGCATTGGTGCAGCTTGAGTTTTAGACATTGTTTATCGTATTTATTTGAACGTCGTATTTATTTGAGCTTGTAAAAAATGTTGAGACTTGGGGTGCTCCCTTGTTCAACCCCTTGAACCGCTGCTTCTCGAGGAATTGGCATTGGTGCAGCTTGAGTTTTAGGCATTGTTTGTGCATGAACGTCGTATTTATTTGAGCTTGTAAATATGTTGAGACTTGGGGTGCTCCCTTGTTCAACCCCTTGAACCGCTGCTTCTCGAGGAATTGGCATTGGCGCAGCTTGAGTTTTGGGCATTGTTTGATTTAGTTGTTATGTTTTGAGATTTAGCTCGAAGTAGGACAGAGAGCGTGAGTTAGTACTGTGCCGTTATTGTTCTGCTGTTCTTTGTTTTCAGTGACTTCGTGTATGAGCTCGTTATTGGACGATGAGACCTCGATGCATCTTCTCGACGTAAGATTCCATCCCGTTTGTCACCAATGAGGAATCCCATCTGCTGCTGCAAAGTTTTGGTTAGTGTGCACCATTATGTGATTTTATGAAAATTTCTATCACCTTTTATTCTCAAATTTTACTATTTCTTCTTCAGAAACCGCTCGATCGACCTGTCTTCAACACAGATGAGCTTTTGGATGTAACGATTGCAACTGAACCGTTGTCATGCTACGTTCCGTTCAACTGAGGCTCCTACACAAAACGAGGAGCTCGAAGGATAATCGGTGAATGTTTTTATACCATTTTTATATTGAGCTTAGAAATATGCTGGGACTTGGGGTGCTCCCTTGTTCAACCCCTTGAACCGCTGCTTCTCGAGGAATTGGCATTGGCGCAGCTTGAGTTTTGGGCATTGTTTGTGCATGAACGTTGTATTTATTTGAGCTTGTAAAAATGTTGAGACTTGGGGTGCTCCTGCTTCTCGAGGAATTGGCATTGGTGCAGCTTTAGTTTTAGGCATTGTTTGTGCATGAACGTCGTATTTATTTGAGCTTGTAAAAATGTTGAGACTTGGGGTGCTCCCTTGTTCAACCCCTTGAACCGCTGCTTCTCGAGGAATTGGCATTGGTGCAGCTTGAGTCTTAGAAATTGTTTGTGCATGAACGTCGTATTTATTTGACTGTAAATGTGTTGAGACTTGGGGTGCTCCCTTGTTCAACCCCCTTGAACCGCTGCTTCTCGAGGAATTGGCATTGGTGCTGCTTGAGTTTTTGGCATTGTTTGTGTATGAACGTCGTATTTATTTGAACTTGTAAATGTGTTCAGACTTGGGGTGCTCCCTTGTTCAACCCCTTGAACCGCTGCTTCTCGAGGAATTGGCATTGGTGCAGCTTGAGTTTTGGGCATTGTTTGATTTAGTTGTTATGTTTTGAGATTTAGCTCGAAGTAGGACAGAGAGCGTGAGTTAGTACTGTGCCGTTATTGTTCTGTTGTTCTTTTGTTTCAGTGACTTCGTGTATGAGCTCGTTATTGGACGATGAGACCTCGATGCATCTTCTCGACGTAAGATTCCATCCCGTTTGTCACCAATGAGGAATCCCATCTGCTGCTGCATATTTTTGGTTAGTGTGCCCCATTATTTGATTTTATGAAAATTTCTTTGCAACACTGAGTGACCGTTTAGTAGTTTACTTCCAAGTGTGTGGGTTGAACAGCAAGCTCAAAAAGTGCTCTGGCGTATTTTTTAAAAATGTAATTTCACGATAGCATTTACTTTCTTATAGCAAAATAACGAACTATATGCTTCTTTTTCATTTAGACATCTGAAAATATGGACGACTACAGACGTACGCGGACTTCGTTTCTCTCCACAGTGACAGAGCCTTTTCGAACTTTCCTCCAAAATGGTGTGTTCTACTTTTCAATAGTTGGCGAATTCTGGACACAATGCAGGATATTTCATTATTTGCACACGAACTATCTCAATTTTCTTGTGATATCTTAGATACAGCGTACCGAACAGCCTGTATAGCCAATTCGAACGGTTTACTAGAGGTAATCTTGCACTCCTGGGCAACAGTTGGCTAAATTGAATGAGCACAATAATACCTGTCCGGGTGGCAATGTTTGAACACGTACCAGACCTTTCCGAAAATAAGACAAGCCGCAACGGTATGGCACGCAGGCGGGTATGAAAAAAGTGTCACGCCGTTATAGTACGGCGCGCCACTTCTATCCGCATGATCTTCAGGAAAATCAAGGAGGATCCCTTCCCCTTCTATTTTCTTCCTTGCTTTCCGCAAGGTAATGCGGTTTTGTCATCCTTCTCCCGAAGCTATTTATCACAAATCTGTTGCTTCGTCGGGTGTACATTGCTTTATGCTCCAGCAAACTCCGGTTTGTTTACGAAGCAAAACATTAGGATAATAAGCTTTCTGTCGCGATATTTCAATGTGTCGGCCGGTTTTGGAACTTATGTAAATTAATGTAATTGGCATAGAAACAGCGCAGTATCGCGCAGTAATTTGCATACAGTAATTGAGAAGATACGGTTCAAAAACGGTTGTTATGCAGCTTTGAAGAACAAGTCCTGCCCTTTTCAGGTCTCCTAAAGCTAAAGTTTTCGTTCCCTTGCCCTAGCTATATAATAAGCTACTTATACACTAAACTAAGTGGAAAAGATTACTGGACGTCTGAAACTGAGGAACACATGTTGTACTACCTGCAATATATTTTTGATCTCTACAAGTTCACGTCCTGTTTCCTTTTTTATAAAGTCTGCAAAAGCTTGAGGGCCCATGATGATGCGCAGTGTCCTCTATTAATATGAATAGTAACCTCACCTTGGCAACCCGCGTGTGTCCCCTTTATGTGTTGAATTTCATAAAGCCAAAAGCCTCCCTCATTTAGATCACATGCTCGCATCTCCATGGTTTTCTCAATTTATATTTCGAATTTCGACCACTGTGACCAAAGATTAGAACACGGTCCAGTTTTACTTGGTGTACGTAATCTGATTTATGTAAGTGCAAGTGCAAACTCGATATTTATTCCTTGCAATCCTAGGCCATTAATTGTCTTAGTATAGGTTTCAACTTCCTTGTAGAGCACAATAGGCCGTACTTGTCCCTAATAACGAAAATTGTTAGATGAAATCTTTTGTATTCTTAATTTTTTATTGATTGTGGCTCTGCGTTTTAGTTTTCAGTTGACGCGTTTCATTTTTGCCTTTATTGCCAAGCTTTTTTGTTAATGATATAAGTTTTTGTTTAGGTAGAAGTCATATAAACTCAACGCTACAAAGCTGCTAAAAACAATAAATTAAAGATATGGAGCAAACTCCTGCACCTGTAAAAACCTGCGGCGTATGTGGCTATGCCAAAGGAGTTACAAAATGTTACGGCGCTGAGGTGTGCGGGTAAGTGCCTTAGAGCGCAACGTACTTCGTACAAACAAACAAACAAAAGAAAAAAACCTTACTTTATACAATAAGATATATATATATGCTATGTTTTTATACCACAACAGAGCATTTTGGAAGATCTGCCTTGTTTGAATGCCTAGATTGCGCTACATGTTTACTTACAGATGTTGTAAAATTTTCTTCCTGCGTGCGGTGACCAATAAGGAGTGTTACGTATGCAAGTATAGCAATGCGTGTAGAATTGTGAACGGTAAGTTTTCAATGAGCAACTAAACTTGCGACGTTGCTAAAAGTGATTACGTTATTATTTTGTGTAACTAGACTCCAGATACCTTGGCTTGTAGATTAAATAGTGACTTTTTTCAATAGAAATAATCAACAGTTCTAATTATCTATTTATGTACACGTAATTCAGATGTTTTAATAATAAAGCTTTTTAGAAAAATGGGCCAAAAACTGCAGAGCATGCCGGTATGCGCAATGCCTACGAATTCAGATGGATCCAAAAGGCAGGTATATTTATTCTTTTTAGTTCATTAATTAAAACTGTCGCACAGCTAGTGATATTTTGATTGCGCGTGATGGAAGAACATTGTGCGCCAGATTAGTGCCGCACACTAAAAGTCTCCCACTGTCTGTTCCCAAAGGACATGAACTCATCTTTTACCTTACCCATTCATTGGAATTAATAATTCTCAAAAATTAACAAGGATTCTTATAATTTAACTAAGATGAAGGTTTGCCTATGTATTACTCTTATCTTACTAGCTTTCCGCCCAAAACGAATGCTTTAAAACGAATGCTTTATCCCTTTAATCCCCGATTACTATCCCTTTAACGCATTTTTTTATAAAATTCAATTTTTTAATTGTCCTACTTACCCCATCCTTACAGCCGTCGGTACGGTACGTCGGTTACGGAATAGGACTGTGAAGGTGCCGCCGCAAATTGAGACTACTGTAACGGAAGTAACGGCATTGAATGTTACCGAATGTCCTTCCGAAGGACCAAGCGAAGTTACTGAATTTAAAGGAAACCAAGAATTTCATGAGCAACCACAGTATTCGCTCACTATTTTGAGTGATATCTCGAAATATGAGCCTCGAGAGAAAAGGGAGGAGGACCAGGAAAGGTAATTTCTTATATTTACCTTACATTTTATGTTTATTGAATTTTTGCCCCAACGAATGGTGCAGAGTGCTTGAACTAATGTGTTTGTGCCGCCAGCATATATTGTGCGCGAGAGTTGTGCCGCCAGCATATATTGTGCGCGAGAGTTGTGCCGCCAGCATATATTGTGCGCGAGAGTTGTGCCGCCAGCACATATTGTGCGCGAGAGTTGTGCCGCACACTCTTTGCCGCAAGACCCATATTTGCCATTATTCCAGGGAACTTCTACCAATCAGCTTACCAATTGAAGAAAATGTTTTCGATGATCTGCCTTCCTTACTTGGAAATAAATGTGAATCGCTGGCCGTAATGCGGAATTCGGTGGGAAATTAACTTACAATTAGCAACAAAGGCAATTAAGCATAATTAAGCGAATCTGCTTACTAGTCGACTGCTAAATTACGATATACGCGTTAAAGTAAACCATGAATTTCATGAACAGCCACAGTACTCCGATATACATGTCGTAATTATGCTTATATCAAGCATAATTACGACGTGTAAAACCAACTGATAAAGCGTATAGGAAAAAGGCTTTCGTGATGCACTGACTACTGATTTGTCTAACTAACAATACATTACTTCAGGAGCATTTACGCTCATCATACGCGCTCGGCCTTAACTTTGTCGATTTCTTAAGGAAGACTCACGGAAGCGCCAAATCATTTGCTCACCTACTGTGCTCGCTGGAAATGTGAGTCAGGCTTTGGTTTTTGAGCCTGAAAGAACCCAAGACTGAGACTGCACCAGCGAATGAGCATGAGCTTAACCCCAACTATAAGCGTAAACCTAAATCTACGCTACGCTATGCCTATTCCTATGACAATAATGGAGAGATGCCAGGGCATCGTACGAAAAATCTGCATGGTGTTGTATGGACGAGATAGCTAGGATTAGGCCGGCTGTCTTCATCATCTTGTAATTAACATTTGTAAATCCCGTTTTTTAATTAGCATATATCTTTCAGATGCTGCTACACCAATACTGCCTCCACGGTGCCAGACGATCCCCTTGTTTTAAATAGTAATTTGGATGTTTCACTTGCGAGTGCGTTACTCAACCCTCAACTCGTATGCGCCCGAAATCCGGTAAGCTATCTATGTATGTATTACGTATAGATCACCTTCTTTATAAGAAATTGTTTTGCTTTACGTTTTGTATGGATTATGATGGTATCGGTAATGGCACATTACGGATTACGGTAAATTCAGCGGTCCGGTCAAATTACGGTTAGCACATCACGGTAATAATAACAATATGAAAACTTCGGTACGGATTGTTAACATTATGCTGATTTTAACTTTGTAATAGTGAGCATTCTACTGCTACTGACAATGTTTGAGGAAATTCGGAGTGCGCCTATGTATCCTCCGATTAAAAGCTAAAGATAATGTGCACCCCGTTATGTCATTCAACGCTCACATATTTTTGTGTGTGTTTATCTATTCCCTATTTCAGATGATATGGGAAACCACCCGATGCCGGGAGATCACCTCGAATATGGAGAACAGTTTTAAACACCTCTACTGTCGACAGACGGTTAACTATTTGGACTGGGCGCTCGGAAGTCCCGATATTCATCTTTTGGTGGAAAGGGATCGGGTGGGTGAACTTCTTTAAATTCATTACGAGTTTTAAGCATTTTATATGGAAGAGTAGTAAGAGAATAAACAGAGACGAGAGAGAGAGAGGGAGAGAGAGAATATTTTAGGAAAGACAGCACGCGCGCGTGTGTGTATGTGTGTGGTAGTGTATGTCGTAAATATATATATATATATATATATATAATATACATATGTGTGTGTGTGCGTGTGCTTGTGTGTATATGTGTGTGTGTGTGTCGTAACCCCTCAGACGTTTAATTATACATAATTCGTTTCAGCTAAATCTGATCGGCTCACAACTAACACACGTCCAACTCCTCATGATGATGTTCCACACGTTTAAAAGAAACAGCCCCGGTATATCATACACTGGCGGATATCAACTGGTATTGAGCGGTTCAGGAACTCGAGAGTGAGTGTTTTTCTTTGCTTAGCTTTTATGTTAGTTCACTTCTAACAATAAGAGAGGTAACAAAAGCTTTCCCGTTTCTTGGTATAGAGGTAAGTTTTCAGTTTTTTCACCTGCTACCTCATAGTTAGCTCTTAGTCTCCGGTAGCTTATGCGGCTTCAAATAAAGAGTCAATATAGGTAAGGAAGTACGCCAACGCATTGGCATTGTTTTTAGATGTACACTTCAACTCGAGAATCATTCGCGCTTACAATCACCTCAATTAGGCACAGCTGTGGGCGGCACCAAAGAAAACATAGCAGTGCTAAAACAAAGCATAATAACAGTGTTTTTTGTTTCTTTATTGTTACTTGAGTTTATTTTCTAGGTTCGACAACTATCTCTATAATGTCACCACGTACTCGCAAGAAAACATTCTCTCGATGTTTCGAGAATTAAACGTAAAAACTGAGGAATATATTCTGCTAAAAACTATTGCGCTCTACAGTTGTTGTGAGTTTTAATTCCAAGATTTAATTTTCTTCGTTCAAATTTTTGGTTCTTTATTCAATGTATGATGGCTTTTGAATGATTTTCAAAACAAAAAGCCCCGTGTTTCATAATGAGCAGAAGTCTATACGATACCAGTTTTGATGTTAGGCATGCTTTCGTCGTACCACTGAATAATAATGATTACACAAGCAATTAACTTTTTTGCATATGACCAGAACACAGACAATCATCCAATATTACGGGAAACCGGTCACCAAATGGAGAAATGTGTTGTATAAGAACAACCAGAATAAAATATCTATTTATTCAAAATACGGTATGAATAGCAAAATAGAGTTAAAGGGTATAGAGCGGCCGCTCTTCGGAAGGTCTTTGGACATCGCTCCTTCGCCTTTTATACTTCACCACTCGATCGCTCTGGAATGCATGCAAATTAATATCGGTTATGATGTAAGCAATCATATGTCATCTTATGTTTATATTTAATCCGATAGTCTGTCATGGACAAGACAGCATTTATCATGGACATCTTATGATTAAGAAATAAGCTAAACGTCTTAAGACTTAAAGCATTTAACTCAACCTTTACTCCTCCCCCCATTCTTTTGGTGTCGTCCTCGGCACTCTCTCCATAATGAAAATTGATCTAATATTACCTCAATGATGGCGTCTTCGATCGTCGTCATTTCTTCGGTGGTGACGTGAGGCTCTTGGGGAACGAGAGCGAGAACGGGAACGGCTTCTTTGCGCACGGGACTTGACTAAATGTGGGAAACTGTATGATAGCGAAAATATATTCTCTCTCTCTTCTTCTTTCTCTTTCTCTCTCTTTCTTTCTCTACGTATATGCATTTTTTCTTCTTCACTCACTCGGGAATTGTGGGGTTGCGTAGAAACATCTACATAAATTACACTATATTATTTGGAAGGTTGAAGTTAATTGTTACCCGTGAAAGGTCCTGGGGCGCGGTGCCATGCGGCGCGGGTTTCCTCGGAGCGCGTTCTGGGAGATATCGACTTCGTAGATCCATACGAGATCTCTAGTGGCGACTTCTTTCCAGGAGTAACCTCTCGTCTTCGTGGCGATGTTGAACCCGAATTGGTCCAGCACCACAAAACGATTCTGCGGGCGATTGGGCATGAAAGTCTCGAAGTGAACCGCTTCGAGGATATGGCCGATTCCATGCTGACGAGCGACCACCCGGTACAGGACTGGAAGATATCCGTTGTCAGCTTCCGGTTTCAACACGTATCCGTTCTGAATTGTTTGCGGCAGGTTACCGTAGTCGAAACGTCTCGATTTTGCTTCCTCTTCCACGTAGTAAACAGCTACCTCATCGCGGTTCTGTCGGTACTGCCAAATGGTGTCCGGGCGAACCGAGTTCAGGATGTTGACTTTCGTCGGAGCCTCGTCAATCTGAATATTGAAGAGCTTGGATACGAGACCTTGTTTGTACCCACTTGCGAGGATTTCCGGAAACGGCGTGAAGTTGCATTCAAGCTCGACATTGTTCCAGGATTCGGGGGTCCATGCCGGAACGTCCTTGAACAGCAGTTTCCATGGATGTTCGGTTTCAGCGCTTGCAGACCCTGCGAACTGTCGCGGCGACGTAGATAGTAGGTAATCCACTTCAGAGTTCTTCGGCAGGTTGTCTGCTTGGATCTTCCTGTTGCTGATGTAGGGAGGTGCCGCGGCTTCGGCGGGCTGCGGCTCGGCAGGTAGAGCAGGTGGCGGAGGAGGTGGCGGTGGAAGAGGTGGAACAAAATTTGAGGCTTGCGCGGTAACATCCGCTTGTGTGTTTTCTACAACACCTACTTCCATAGGCATGGGAGCTTGCACGGGCACATCCGTAGGAGCTGGTTGACCATCGACGATGTTGTCTGTTGCTGCCAGGTTGCTGAACGCTTCAGATATATCGCCGGAGGCTTCACGATCATCGGAATACAGAGGTTTGCGGGAGTCTGTGTCATCAGTAACACTCTCCATACCTGAAATAATGAGTGTACTTATTCAAAACCTTTCCCTGCCTCTATCACATCAAACAGACGCGAACTTATAATAGAGAAAAGGAAATCAATCAACAGGACCACGAGAACGAAGATTATAACGAGAAGAAGAAGGAATATCTTGAAAAGGAGGAGTAGGGGGTCGGGCATCGGAGGTACCGTAACCCGTAATAGGAAAAGGAGTCGCGTTGGCTCCGGCAGTGATCTTTTCTTCTTCAATCGGGCGCCACGGAACTGTGGCAGCAGGACCTAAATTATCGATGAACAACTTGAGTTGATTTATGTGAACCTTCTTAGGAAGAGAATTCGGTGAACTCAAGCTAATGATGACCGCGTGTGGTTCGTCAATCTCGATCACCCTATGAACCATGGGAGACAGAGTTTTTTGGAAAGTCCCAGTTTGGGCGAATAGTTTCTATATAGGACTTTATCTCCCATTTTGAGTTTCAATTCGTCCAAATGATTTTTATTTTTAGCGTACGATGCTTTGTACCTCTCCCTATGTTTATCATTGATTTGTTGGGCGCTCAGCCAAGCACTACGCAAGCTTGTCATCAGCTGTTGTTTGAACGCTGCTGTACTTTCTAATTCGAAATATGTCGTGCGCTGAGGCGCGGGGATTACTAAATCGATGTTAAGGCAGGGGTCGCGACCGAACATCAAAAAATAAGGCGACTCACCAGTTGAGTCATGGGGCGTCGTGTTGTAACAGAAAACTAAAGACGGCAAAAATTGATCCCAGTCCTTTTGATTACTATCGACATACACTCTTAACATTTGGTGAAAAGTTCTGAAAATTCTCTCACATGCCCCGTTACCTTCATGGTGGTAGGGAGTAGTATAATATTGGCTAATACGTAGTCCTTTCCCTATCTCGTGCAATACTTCCCCAGTAAAGTAACTAGCATTATCTGAAGTAAGTTCCCTCATAGCTCCATATTTGAATATGCATTCGTTGAGAATTGCCTTCGCAATAGTTTGGGCTTTTGTATTTTGAAGTGCGACTGCACATACATACTTCGTGAAATGATCTATGATTGCTAGTATGTATTTGCTACCTGACAAGGTCTCAACTAAAGGGCCGGTTACATCCATGAATGTCTTCTCAAAGACATAGTTGGTTTTAATTGGCTCTAGGACCTGTCTATTCCTATCTTGGTTGGTTTTTTGTTGACACAGTAAACAACTGTTAACGGCAGACTTGAGATCTTCGCGCATATTTAACCAAAAGAACTTTCTTTGTATTTTTGCTAAGGTTTTCCTCCAATTAAAATGACCGCCTGACGCGGCGCTACCGTGGAGGGCTTTAATTACGGCATCCTTATAGCTGGATGGGATCAATAAACAGTAATTGAACTGACCTCCACTTCTTGTAAATTTCCGGTAAATACATCCATTTGCACGAATTTCAAACGATGTGCCTTCCTTTTCAATGAAAGTTCGTTCTGGATCTGAAATTATTTGGTCAATATCTTCGTTATTCAGGAACTTTCTTACCGCCGTACAAAATTGATCTTGTAACTGATCTTTTAGAACATCATGTGGCCTAATGCGGCGCGGAAAGTTAGCTACCTCATGCGCCGCGAGAATATCGGGGTAGGACGGGGCTATGTTCAGACATACTGGGTATTCGATGATATCCTCTGCCTCTGAGGTTCCATCTATGAAAACTGAACTGGGTGGCGGATTTCTGGACAGGCAATCCGCTACTACATTGGACTTTCCTTTTTGATACTCTATGCTACAATTGTAGCTTTGCAGCTCGACGACCCATCGGGCTAGGTTGTCGTGTGTTTTATTATGCTTCAAAAGGAAAATAAGGGGCTTGTGATCGGAAAGTACTCGGGTCCTATTGCCATAGATAATATGTTTGAAAAATCTAAGTGCGCTAATAATGGCAAATAATTCTATATGTGTGGCGGACCACTTTTGTTGAGACTCCGAAAGACCTTTGCTAAAGTACCCTATTGCATTGTATTGATTACCTACGTCTTTGTCCGCTTGCAACAACGCCGCACCTACTGCTTTGAGACTACCATCTGTGTGTAAGACAAATTCAGCATCTCTCGGAAAGGTTAGTATTGGTCGCTTCATGAGTAGAGAACGTAGTGTCTGGAAAGCTTCCTCCTGATCTGGCCCCCACACAAACGGAATTTTTTCTCGAGTTATATCATAGAGGCTTGCTGCCAACTTGGCAAAGTTATAGATAAATTTTCTGAAAAAGTTGCACATACCTAGAAAAGATTTCACCTCCTTTGTATTTTTCGGCGTCGGAAATTCCTGGATTGCTTTCAAGTTGCGCTCTGCGGGACTGAAGCTATCTCCCGAGACCACATGTCCTAAAAATACTATTTTAGATTGGGCAATTTCTTTAAGTTTTCTACCCGATGCTTTGATTTTGAACGTTCGAAAGCGTTGGAAAACTTTTCTGAGTGTGGTTATGTGCTCAGGAAACGTTTTGGTGAAAACTAATATATCGTCTAGGTAATTCAAACAGTTTTCGTCAAGTCCTGTTAAAATTTTAGCCATTGCTCTCGAAAAATAAGCACCAGCGTTTTTGAGACCGAATGGTAAATAATTAAACTCAAAAACGCCTTTGTGGGTGAGCCACCCGCATTTCCTACTAGCTGCGGGACTTAGTTTCAGTTGGAGATATCCACTAGCGCAATCAATACTTGTGTAATATTTATTACCCGCTACTCTAGAGAGAAGATCATCAATGTTGGGTAGTGGATAATAATCAGGGATTGTGACTTCATTTGTTGTTCGCAAATCAAGGCAGACTCGTAAAGAACCATCTTTCTTCGGCACAATTACGCTAGGGTGGACCCAGGGGGTATCGGACTCTTTTATTCTATCCGCTTTTAGTAATTGGTTGATATGTTCCTCAATATCTTTTAGGAATTTTCTGGGGGTCCGCGGTAACCTAATCTTGGAGGGCGACGTTTCGCACGTAGTGTTTATGCTAATCTCAGTCTCGTCATACGATCCCAAATCATAATCAGAAAATGAAATGCAGTCTCGAAACTCTTCGAAAAGAGCAGCAAGTTCTAGCTTTTCATCAGGACTTACCTCAGCTTGGTCGAGATTAACAGTATTTGGAGTATGCGAGGTAACATCCTCTCTGGCAATAGTGTCAGGTTCGCCGTTCGCAGTCGGTAGCGCAAGCCTCGGCTATCGCTAGCACTGACCCCTTGTGTATTACATGGGTGTGGTCAGCGGGGTTAGAAATTAAAAGCAGAGGATTGTTACTTTTGAATATGCATGGTGTAATGCCGAGTCCATCATCGATTATCGCGGGCCCAAGCTCCGCCGTGAATAGGTCGGCATCGCACTCTCCTTCAATTTTGCACTTTACAAATGACTCAGAGGAGGGTTCGATGATTACCGTATCCGCGGCTGAGACTTTGAACTGCTGACTGGGAGGGGAATCGATTAGTGTGGCCTGCGTAGGGCGGTGGTCTCTTGAAATTACATCGTTTCCAATTGGCAGGACCTCGTCGCCAATAATGATTTCTTTTGTTGCATAATCTATGGTCCATTTGGGAAGTTGTTGGAGAAAATCATTACCCAGTATTATTTCGTAGGAGTCTATACGGCTGGGGGCGCACTGTCCTTTTGTAAAATGGACCAAATGTGTATAACTGCTGGATCCGATAGTAATTGACATGAATTGTGCACCTGCCATTTCAACTAAGTTGCCCCCCATACCGATTGTTTGCCTTATAGGTGTTTCCTGTAGCGAGAAAATACCAAGTAGGTTGCAAATTTTTTGAGATGCTACAGTAATGCCTGCACCAGTGTCCACTAGGGCTAGCATAGACAGCTTATTTGCACGGATTGGAATTTGCGCGACAAAGAATTCATTGTTAATTCCAAGTGATAGTACATTTAGCGACCTCAACTTATTCAAATCAATTCGCGGCGGCCATTGAATTTCCTCCTCTTGTAGTTCTTCAATGATTGGCATAGGTCTAGAGTTTGCTTCGACGATTTCCGGGACTAATTCTATCGCTGGGGACATATTTGGAATAGTGCCAAAAGGAATGACTGAGGTTTGCTGCCGACGTGGCCTTATGTTTGGCAAAGTCCCTAAGCTGGAGAAGGTGACGTAAATTTTCCACATTAAGAACAAAATTTGAATGGTAACAATAGTTGAACAAATTGTGACCCATATGTTCCAAGGTGAGAAAATCTCCGACAAAATATTGGAAAATAAACTGACCTTTGGAAGTTCAAATTGCTTCTCAGCGGGGATGAGGCGGGCGTTCAGCTTCTCTTGCATTTCATTAGTCCTGAAAAATTCATGTTTGAAATGTACGTCCTCAATTTCGGATAGGTTCGTAATGAGCAAATTATGAAAAATGGTAATAGGAATACGGTGTTGCCATGTGTCATTTTTCAAAGGGATTATGTTCCTCTTGCTGTTTTTCTCGTGTACTTTGCCTTTTAGTGCGTCCCAGACGATGACTCTTTCCCTTTCTTTGTCCCACCACATGAAAGGTTCCAATAGATCACAATCAATGGCTGTTGCGCGCTTTACTAACGCGTATGTTTTCAAGTCTACAAATGAAAACCAAGTAGTATTATGGAACTCAATTTTAACCTTTGGAAGTGAGTAACATTCGGTTTCAAACTTAATGAAGGTTACTGTATCTGAAGGAATAATAACGCACCTATCCACGGCGAATTGTCCATATCCAATTGATTGCGCTATGATGTCAGTGCGGTTCAGCAATAACTGCATGCCGGTCGTGGGATTGCTTTCAGCTGCCATTCTGATACCTGACAACATCAAATTGAGTTTTGAGCAAATGTTCGTAACTGCGTGAACGAAAAGCTTTTCTACTGACTGAGCAAGGTTACCTTCGAGAGCGAGGAGCTGGGACGCGATTTGGTTGCTAGTCACGTAAGCAGTGTCCCTCTTTTGACGCACTCCTAATTGCACAGCGTATCCTTGATCAGTCATAGTTAGCTTGTGTGAGCAGTCTTTTATTCTAGTAGAGTTTTCGTCCCATGAGAGGGCGAGTTCCTTATCATCACTCAACCAAATGTTTGACATTCTAGTGCCATTGAATAGACCAAACGAAATGAACTTACATTTCTCCTGATTATTTGGTTCCCACAGTACCATCGATCCATCTTTTGTTTGACAGTGCCCGTCATTATAGTTGCAGTGAGTTATGTCTGCTGAGGGAGACTCTATTGGCAAGTTAGATCCCGCCCAGTGAGATACCGTAGTCTGAAGAAGGACGCAATTACTCACACTTTTGGAATTTGCTCGGCAACAGCCGAAAGGAGCGGAGGGCCACTCGAAGGCGAGTGGGTTATCTGTTTTCATCAATTCAGGGGGTCCGCTCAATAGTCCGCTTCCGCAAGTGTGTGAATTTTTCATTAACATGCATTGCTCTCTACTTACTGTAACATATGAACGAGAAATATTCTTTTCTTTGGCTCCAAAGAAGTTCACGGAATAATTTATAGTTTCAGTGACAATCTGGCACAAAACACCTTTAGAAGTGTATTTCTTGCTGTTAGGGCAAAAAATCTCAGCCTGGTATGACGTTGGCCTTTCAAAACGATTTGGTATTAGCTTGGAGCAATCCATACTCTCAGGCAGGCTGGTGACTTGAGGACTGTTATTCAGGCATAATAGCGGGCTTAGGGAGTAACCAGGGGAAATCAAACAAGCAAAGATTGTTAGTAATGCCAAAAATTTCACCTGAGGTATTCCTCCTGGCGTTGGAGAGGTCTTGAAATCCCTGAGCTCGTCATTCCTGCGCACCAAAGCCGAAACATGCTGATTAGCATTCTCCAATAGCAGCTGGGTTTCCTCCAGCTTTTTGGTCAGGAAATCAACAGCTGGAATATTTGGATCAATAACATTTGTTGTCGGCTTATCGTTATGGTAATTGTCCGTGTGTTCTACTTTTGGGGACGGGCATACCTTAGCGAAATGTCCAAAACCTCCGCAATTGTAGCAGGTTTTGGTTCCGGAATTTGATTTGCGATTGCTTTTATCCGATTTCTTACCTCTATTGGAGTGATTACCTCTTCCTCTCCTAGAGTAGCCGTGCCACTGTTGATTACCATCGCCGGACCTTCCAATCGCAGCGACTGGTGGTCCAATAAGTGCGGAGACACCGATACCTGGGTTTATTAGTGAATCTGAAGATGCCTCACTTAATAAGTGTTCTATGTTTTGAGCAACACTAACGGCCTTTTCAAATGAATCTGGGTTCTGAAGTCGAACAAAATACCTGATGTCACGCCTCAACTTGGAGACAAATTCCTCAACCAGTCTCTCTTTTTGCGTTTCATCGGCCTGACCAATCGTGGCACATCTAACAAGGTATAGAATACGATTGGCAAAACTACTGCTAGGCTCACCTGCTTCTTGTTTGGCGGCGGACAGCTTCTGAAGTGCCAGGTATTTCTGCTGCGGTGACTCGAAATAATTCTTCAGATGAACTTTCACGTTCGCGTACACCTTTTTATCTGCTTCTGAAAGCTCTTCTACTTTTTCCCTTGCTACACCGTCAAGATGCGCAATGAGAAAATTTGCTTTTCCTTCGTTTGTCATTTCACCTTTCAAACGAAGTAAATCCTCGAGTCGACGAACCCAGAAGCTAAAAAGTACACATCCATCGTTGCCCGTAAACGGAGAAATTTTGAGGGTTGCTGGCTCACTTGCCATCATATTGATGCGGGGAATCGTGTCGACTTTTCTGGTGATTGCATCAAAATTTTTATTTACCTCAGCAGTCCACACCTCACAATGGCTCTGGATTTCCTTTTCCATAGTCTTTTTTGCATTGACTTGATAGTTCAATACAGTCCCAATGGCCTCGCCAGTGGACTTCGACACTCTAGCCAGGTCACAACCGAAGACGTAGTCCTTATCTTTTACGTCTTTAACCGCTTCACTCATGAGTTTTTCAATTTTGTCGTGCGCGTAACTTTCTGAATTCGACCTGGTGGTTCTACTCGTGGACGACATTGCGGTTTCTGCAGCCGGGCCCCTGCGCACCAACTCCGGCTGCCTCACAAAATTTGGGAGTTGCGTGCTAACGTGCACTCTATCTAGATAGTTAATCTAAGGTGGTGGATCAACGAGCTGTTACCAGAAATGTGTTGTATAAGAACAACCAGAATAAAATATCTATTTATTCAAAATACGGTATGAATAGCAAAATAGAGTTAAAGGGTATAGAGCGGCCGCTCTTCGGAAGGTCTTTGGACATCGCTCCTTCGCCTTTTATACTTCACCACTCGATCGCTCTGGAATGCATGCAAATTAATATCGGTTATGATGTAAGCAATCATATGTCATCTTATGTTTATATTTAATCCGATAGTCTGTCATGGACAAGACAGCATTTATCATGGACATCTTATGATTAAGAAATAAGCTAAACGTCTTAAGACTTAAAGCATTTAACTCAACCTTTACTATGGTTTCCAACGAAAAATTGGCGAGACCATGTGGGCCTTCTTGGCTTGGAGCTGGGATCATTAAAAACCTTACTTTCAGCCTTCCGATTAACAGAGGAAGGGACAGAAATTGTGCGGCGTGCAAGGCACAAATACGAGCAGGTGAATAATTAAATTGTTCTGCTCTGGTGACAAGTTTATCGTTTACTTTTTAAATATGCACAGGTTTTATTTCAATTTTCTTATTATGACCTTCAGCTGCTCGTTGCATTCGTAAATGAAGAGTATCCAAGCATGACTGAATCGGAAAAGCAACTTCGAATTCACGGACTCGTATCTCTAAACTCTTATGTTAAGGTAGGTCTAAAGTTGCATGTAAAGATAGGTTATATATGTTAACTGGTCATTTACATGTATATTGCTATTGGTGTAAAAAACCCGGGAACTTCCTAGGTTGATAGGCACTCGTGTTTTTGTTGGGTCAATCTTGGGACACATCGTATGTAAATTTTGTATGTAAACATCGTAAAGAAAGGGACTGCCATAAAGTCCCTTTCTAACAAATTTTTCTCAGGGCTACTTATAAAGTCCCTTGTATTATTTGCATTCACTTTGGCATATGTACTTCTTTCTAACAAATTTTAAATAAAAACCGTACTGATTGTTGGGTCTGAAAATATCTTTGTATTTTTATATTATTTCAGTGTTTGGCGCTCGTTGATCATAGCTATCTGAGTCGAATGACCTTTATCAATATTGGAGGAATGCAGTCACAATTAGTATACGATTTACATGTGCGGCAATTTTGAAATGTTGAAATGTTGTAAGCGCTGGAACTCAATTTACGCAGTTTCCTTACTTTACGCTTTAAGGTAAACGTCTTCGACTTGTCTACGAGGTTGTTTTAGACTTAGAGCTACAGGGTTTGGTATTATTATACATTATACATTATACAGTGTACATCTAGGTTGTATTCATTGTTCAGTGTACATCTATACCTATAGTTACGGTAGATTCATGCTCTGTTTGTTATAGCAATAATATTTTGTTGGCCATCAATTGAACCGCTTGGTAAAATGCTTTATTGATTCACGTTTAATAAAATTATTTACCATACAATTTTTCCAATTCGTTCTCAAAATATGGAGAGAAAAAGTAGAACAGCAACGTGTTATAAATTATACATATACATAATCAAGGAAACATAATAAGAATAAGAAAGAAATCATATCAAAGCAATGTTTTATATTTTTCGATTGTATGCTATACAAATGGTTATATCGACTGCCGATTGTTTTTGAAAAACTTTGGTCGTTAAGTGGTCAACAAATGGTTTGGCTCTCGCAAAAACCGAAGACCGTCGTCAAATGGTCTCCTCGGCTCTCTATGGTTTATATCTTCCGGTTTAAACCTTTGATCAAAAGTGATCGTCGCATTTCATCAGATCTTTTAGTAGAGGAATCGTCTTTACGAATTGTTTGTAAGTTGAACGACTCCACTCGGCCAACCTAGAATATACTGTAAAAGTAAAATTTAATTCCCTTTAAAGTACTATAACAACTTAATTCCCATATGTTGTATGCAAATGAATATAATTTGCTAAAATCGCACAGTGTCATATAATAATATCACAGAGTACTTATGGCTTACGGCTGCAAAATCTACTCAGGAGTCTGGACAATCCGATGGCAATATGAGGCTTGTCCGTAGTATGAGGCCTAAGCCTAAGCCTAAGGATTGGGCCTAAAAAACTTCTCCTACCTGCGATAGTTTCCTCGGCAGTACTCGTGTGGACGGCGAGTTCATCACGGACGTCTTTTGTGTGAGCATCGATCGTGACATGGATCGGGTGCTGAACTAGATTCACTTGAATAGTACAAAGACTTGTTGCTCTTTCTCCCTCTCTCTTCCTGGCTTTAGTTCTCTCTCTCCTCTCTATCTCTCTCTCTCTCCCTCTCGCTTTCTCTTCCTCTCTCTAGTTCTCTCTCTCTGTCTCTCTCCCTCTGTCTCTCTAGCTCTGAATGAGAGCAAGCCAATGTCAAACCTCAAAAGAGCTTTTTTCTTATCACAGTAAAAGAGCATAGAGATCCAGATTCTCATTGTTAAACTAAGCCTTCTTCGGAATGTCGACGACGTCAGACAAAACAGAACAAAATTCATCGTCTTCCCGGTTAACACAAGTGAGTTGGTGAAGATCGACAGCAAGTGATGGAGTCTGAAGTGGATATTGTTTGTTTGTTTGTTTGTTTGTTTGTTTGTTTGTTTGTTTGTTTGTTTGCTTGATCGCGTGGTATCGCGGCATCTTACAGATAAGGTAAGTCTTTGGAGGTATGTCAACTTCTTTGTTTTCGTATCGCCAATAAGCTTATTAGAGAAATCATCTCTCCCATGCTCAGAATGTAAGAATGTAATTGTCTGGCGGCTACTGTCATGTAACGTGCTTTTCAATGATTGCTTGACCAGCTGAATGTCCCACGCAATTTTAAAATGGTATAACAACCGTTTTTTGAAACGCGGCTTGGAACATTGCATTCCCATGTATCATATGCAAATGAGTATGATTAGAAGTAAAGAGCGAGCTCAATTCGAGATTACTTAGCATAATTGCATAGGAATGGTATTATGCAGCCCACTCTTCAAAAACCGGCTGTCATACCGCTTTGAACATAAAAATATAAACCTTGGCTGAGAACTGCCAATGAACAGGTCGTAGAAATATACGAGTGCTGAGGGTCCTTGCGTCAAGGAGAAACACGTGACTATAGCCACTACAGTAGTAGTCATCCGTCTTTCTTGTTCTTGCAACTGTGAAGAGTTCATATTCACTGAGTGCGATATGAGCTCCTGAAATATGATAAGATATTTAATGATCGGTCAAAAACGGAAACAACCTTCGATTACTTGAGTTCCAAAATCCCGAAAAAATTTGTGAAAGCTAATTGTGAGACTTATTGTTAGTTCGATTTAGCTAGTGCTACACTGCATAATAAGGAAAAGACACATTTCTGTGTGAACGTCATCATTACCGATAGAAACTTTTTGGGCCCCAAGTTTGTAAATTTGTAAATATGTAAGTTTGTAAATTTGTAAATATATGTAAGTTTGTAAATTTGTAAATATGTAAGTTTGTAAATTTGTAAATATATAAGTTTGTAAATTTGTAAATATGTAAGTTTGTAAATTTGTAAATATATGTAAGTTTGTAAATTTGTAAATATGTAAGTTTGTAAATTTGTAAATATATAAGTTTGTAAATTTGTAAATATATAAGTTTGTAAATTTGTAAATATATGTAAGTTTGTAACCCACCTGTGTGTTCCGTCGCTTCAACAGTCGAATGAGCGAGATATTGATGAGAGCCACAGCAAAAATTGGCATTATCACAGCGAAAACCGCGTGCAGTAGAATGGAAATGCGAATGTAGGACTGAAAAATTTGATAATTCGTATCCAAGTTTAAACCATAACCTTATATTATAAAAATAGAGAAAACTTGGTACGAATTTTGGTGTGCCTAACTTTGATTTTTTTTCACACAGTCGCTTGCTTTTCTACTAAACAACATCCCATACTCATACTGAAAGCTAAATTTTTGAAAAAAAAGGGAAAATTCCAAACCCTTACCCTGGTAAAATCCGAAACCGGGCGCGTCATGTTATATCTGGCCCAATAGCTTGGCTCCATCAGATTGGAAATACAATTCGGAATAACGAGCGTTTTGTTGCATCGGATGTGGAATAAACAGGTGTGGGTTACGTAGTTGTAGCTGAAATCGTGTATTTATGCTAATTCACTTATGTATTTATGCTATTCACTCGAATTTAGCTCGAGTTTTTTATTCTATGTTCATTTGTATAAGGTGCAGAAGAGTGCTGGTCTACTCGACGTGTTGCAAAAACCGGCCGGTATTTCGCTTTAACAATCATATTGAAATTAGTGGCCCCCGAGTTGCATAAAGCTAACGATAAATGTGGTGCGCCATCTTCGCGCCGATTGCATGCCTTTTTGCGCAGGGAAACTTTGCCTCCTTTTCGAAAACTAAACATTTGCGCTAATTAGCTGTTCTGTAAGTCTGTAAGCACTTAGCAAATAAAATACTTACCTTGTTAATAAAAACGTAATAAGGAGTATTCCAGAGCCGAGTGAGATGATTTGCCATTTCTGGAATTCCGAATTATTTTTGCATTAAAGGGTCAGGCCCATTTCAAATGACCCCTATTTTTGATGATTCCATCTGATTCTCCATGTCAAATATGGTAGGATGCAATAATTTTCTAATTTTCAAGCGCAAAAATCACTCATTATTCAGCAATTTACCGTGAGCAGTCATACACAGGTATCCATCGCAGTTGGCACGCCCATTCGCGCTGATTGGCCGATATCGCAGTTGCCACGCCCAATAGAACATATTGCCCAATTAGCGCGAAGGGGCGGGACGAATGCGATAAATAGTTGGGTATGACTGGCAGGGGTAAATCGATGAATACTGCGTGAATTTTGCGCTTGAAAATTTGAAAAATATTGCATCCTACTATATTTGACATGGAGAATCAGATGGAATCATCAAAAATAGGGGTCATTTGAAATGGGCCTGACCCTTTAACCCTCTTTTTTTTTCTTTGCCCTGTGGCATCGGCTTTGCTTTTCAGCAAACCTTTGCACGTGCGAAGTATGTTTTACCATATTGTATATTATCATACGAATAAAGATATTGTAAAGAGCACTTGAGAATTGAGACTTCAAAGTATGATGCAAGCAAAGAAAATAAAGCGGACAAAATTTTAAAGCGAAATGCAGGCCGGTTTTTAGAACTGGCAGCTGAATTCTTGCGTAGTTATGCAAAGTTGCTCGAATTTAGCTCGATGTTTTATTCTAATTTATATTCATTTGCAAACGCTGCATAAGAATGTTGGTGTACTCGATGTGTCTCAAAAACCGGCCGGTAATTCGCTTTAAAATTCTCACATTATAGTTGTTCAGCGATCGAAACGGAAACTTGATTATCAACAACCGTTCGATTGACACGGCAAGCACGAACCTGAAACCGATAATTGTTCATGGCCCAAAACTTTTCGTTTCGCGCACACTTGATAGCCAAAAGTGCGCGAAAATAAAGCAAAAAGATGACAGTCCACAAAATCGGTGCCATATACGAGCTGCGCACAGAATTTTTTTTTTTTTTTTTTTTTTGAAATATTTCTTCAGAAAGCTATGTTGATTCTAATAAGTCTGGTAAAAGACCTACAAGCCTTGGGAGGAATCTGTTTTCCTTAGAAACACCTATATTTCTCCCTATGGGTAATTTATCATCAACTCCCAATTTCCTGGTCTAACTCACCAAATAGCGGCGGCGGAAAACCAATTACACAGGGATCCATAAATCCGTTTTGCGTCGAAAAAGAAGACACGAAACAGGGAATTTGTCGCCAAAATGTCAAAAGAGGCGAAGAAATGTGGAAGGAAAGTTGCCAGAACTAGCACGTCGCAGAGAGCGAGAAGGGCGAGCAGATGGTTGGCCCTGAAGGTGACGCGTTAAAGCGGTATGACAAGTGGTTTGTGAAACATTCCCCTGTATTCTATGCAAATTTATATGTTTTACAAGACATATGTTGAATTTGACGATTAAAGTGGTATGACAAGTGCTTTGTGAAACATTCCCATGTATTAAATGCAGATTATGTTCCATTTTGTGTGCATGGACAGCACAACATATGGTAACTTTAAGTTGGAGAACCTCGTGGCATACCGCTTTGAAAGATAATCGACATGTAACTCAAACTCAAAAATAACAAAGTAATTACCATAATTAGAAAGCGGTGCAAAGACAATTAATGTAATTAGATGACAAACCTGTTCTTCATCTGACTGCTCAACAACACAGAAATGACGAGACTATTCCCAATTACAGTGACGATGAATTGCACGGGGTAGATGTACTGAAGTGAGAGGAATACAATAAAAGTACTTACTATTTTAAAGCGGTTTAACAGGTGGTTTGTGAACCTTATGTTGACTAGTTGTACTTCCATGTGTACTATGCAAATGCTCAGGAATTCCGAGCGATTTCTAGTTGATCCATAAAATGATTTGCAAATACGCGGGAACGCAATTGTTCCGCTCACAAACTCACGTCTCACAAACCGCTTGATATACATCTTAAATGGTGCTAATAGTGACTATCCAAATAACTTGAATACATGTAAATAAGGTTCAAAAAACGAATCTTCTTGCAATTACTTGCAATTGCTTGTAATTTCAATGTCAGCTTACCCGGTAGATGAAATTCTCCAGGTCGCTCATTAGCGGAGTGACTTTGAGACCACAACTGCTCACGTTCGACATAATTACAGACAATTAGAAAATCCAGGTTTTTTTTCTGAAATGACAGTAAACAAATAAACTCATTAACGATTAAAATTAACCACATATCATGCAGCTTTGAAATACACAAAAAGGAAACGCAGGCGTTGGGCTCGATAACACCATGATGGACCATGATATAACGATTATTTATCATTTTAATCAATCAATCAATAATTAACTAAATTGATAAACAATAAGAAAGAAAGTTAACTATAATCCCTATAATTTTGAAATCGGAAAAACCCTAAATATTGGAAATCACATCAAATTCTAAAAAAAAGGAACTTTTTTACACATAGAACGATTATATATATAGATATTAAACCATGAAACTATGGTTCAACTGTAATAACATGAGCTTTCAAGGCTTGTACTCTCGTAAAATATTTTAGATTTTAAAGCGAAATACCGGCCGGTTTTTCAAGCGCATCGTGGACAACTGAATTCCTACGTGTTTATGCTAAGTTGGCCGAATTTTGCTCGATTTTTATTCAAATTTATGTTCACTTGCAAAAGTGAACAGCTGTGCATAAGAAAGCTGGGGTGCCCGATGTGTTTCAAAAACCGGCTGATATTTCGCTTTAACACTTTGACACACTCACTGCTAAGTTCACGTCCCAAAACCAAAAACACACAACTCATGAGCTGAAGCCCATTTATAGGAACAACGGAAATTTGACCGAGCGAAAGCGAAAACAAGCGTATAAAGATTCGATGAAAAATTAACCTAGAAGCTCAAACGAGCACGGCCGAGATAGGAAAAACATCCCATAAAGAAGGCATTTACCACTAACGCCCCTACAGCCAATTTAGGTAAATGAGCTGCGTAAACCGAATGAGACAAAAATAAATTTGCCCCAATGTTTACGTTTGTGTTTTGTCACGTAATATAAAACGTGATGTATGTGGACGTAAGGTCATTTGTCAGGGGTGCTCTTCTCAAAAATTAATGGTAAACCCGTTTTATTTTGAATTTTTTTATTTGTTTCCTTGACATTCTTTCAAATATATTCTGAAAATTAATAACAGTTTATTGAAATTTTTTAGCATGGATTAAATGTGTGTGGGTATACATTTCTGCAAATAACCGCTACGGCGCATTTGAATTTTGAAGTTCGCGGATTCACCCTAATTTGCATGTAGTACTGTCTATCGTAATTAGCAAGTTCAAGGGGACAAGCTAAGCTACTGAAAATACAACGGTTCCTAGTAGTTTAAAGCGAAATGCCAGCTCCTTTGGAAAATTTGCATATGATAAGCAAATCCTATGTATCCTATGCTAATTTTGCGCGATAGCCGTGGACGATCGCGCAAAATTAGCATAGGATACATAGGAGTTGCTTATCATATGCAAATTTTCCAAAGGAGCTGGCATTTCGCTTTAAATGGAGTCACAACTCACTCATTGCAGCAAGGGGGAGTAGTAGTGATTGGGCATAAAAAGTCAAGTATTTACCCCCTATCTACTTATTTACTGGCCTAGTCCTTCCGCTGACTTCTCAGCATGCACACAGAATGTCAATCAAGTGTGGTGTTAATTTAAAACTAGTTATTCCAAAGTTCTATTCCCAGAAACTCTGGGAAGTCGTGCCAGGTACCGATGTCATAGACATCTTTGCCGGGCACACTAGTGTTTTTGCTTATTTCGAGTCGACACACGCATGGACACATGGACACATGGACACATGCATGTACACACATATGTACACACACGTACATACATGCACACAAACACACACTCACACTCACACACACGCACACATACACACACTCGCCTATAACTCATTGTCAATCAAGAATATGCAATGTTTTAGAACCAAACGAATGAATTATACTACGAGTGATGATATTGTATGAAAGGGAGAAGATTGGGGTCTCATAACTAAGAACTGATCTTCTGAAACAGCTGAATTGAATTTTAGAAAAAAATTGGCTGAAAAAAGACAAGCGTTCCTAAGAAATCATAGGAAAATGAGCTATATGTGTGGGCTGTGAGGTTGTTAGCCGGCAAATAGGAAGTTTCAAAAATAGATGTTTTTTTTATATTTTACACGTTTTTCTCTCGGTCGCGTCCTGAAGAGAGTAGAGAAGAAACGATCTGGCTATCCTAAACCTAAGCCTAACACAGCGAAACTTCGCCCTATCGCCGCGCAAAGAAAATGCCAGCCACATCGCGGGGAATTGAACAACTTTCGGTGCTCCTATGGCGCATGCCCCGATGCACCATACATAGAGAGGTGTGCGCGCTGGGGTTCGCCCACCGCGCACATATCGCAATCGCACCCCTCCAAAATACGGCGCATGTGCGCTAATTGGACTAGAACCCCTTTTTTTCGGTGCACCTGTGACGCATGTCCCGTGTACCGTAGAGAACTTTTGAACAGAGAACTATACAACCCAATGTCTTTTGGTTGTTGCTTATTTCTAGCTTGGTCTAATCCAATTCCTTTGAAAAAAACGTGCTTCCAGTTTATAATTACGCCCAATTAATTTCACTTGGAAATTACGGAATCCGAAAAAATACACATAAACCAAGCAACATGAAGGTAATTATAAATCGAGGATAAGGTTCTAATAACGTGACGCCACGTGGTGGTTTTTTTCTATAGAATTTATGAGGAAAGGAAGCAGAGATCCCTCTAATTGCGCAACATCCAAGTTATGATTATATGTAATTTTCCAAGTGATAATTAGCACCCTAGGAAGTGTAGGAAGTGCCAATTTAGTGTGTGCCTAGCAAACTGACTTGATAACAAGGATAGGCGGGCTCGACTTCGTATGCTATAGTTGGATAATTAGTATTATGGTGTGTCATGGTTATGGTTTTCCCCCTAATGTAATCATCGGTTGTTCGATTATAGGTTAGCTGGTATTAACTTGAATTGATGGGCTTCAATTTCAAAGTTGAAGGGTAAAATTATATAGTCATGCTCTTTTTAATTTTGATATTCATTGTATAATAATATTCATTGTATAATAAGGAGTCTAATAAGATTCTGTAATTCATTGGTCGGAATAACAATTTCTACACACAATGGTAAAGCGAGGTAACGACTGGTTTTTGAAACGCTAGTCGGACGCTGTATTCTCATATGGTGCTGCATACACCATATTGGAATACAGTTGTCTACCATACGTTTCGGGAACCAGCCGTTATATCGTACTAAATAACAATTTATCGAAGTGATCCTATGCTCTATTCAAATTTCCACACAACATAGACGAAAAAGAATAAACATTCAAAAAATGCACGGAACATAGAAACACCATCGCTAGACCTACACTCTTGACTTTTAGGATTGTTCCTCGGTAAAGTTTGCATATATCCGCCTGCATTCAAGCGTTATAAACGCTTCCTGAGGCCCTTAGAGTATATGTTGGGCCCTAAGACTGCGGCCCTAATACCGCGACCCAAGTTCCAACTAAATCCAGCAAAAACCCCAAATCGCTAATGCATCCCGAACGACCTATAAGAAATGTAAGAATGGGTTGTTCAGTGAGATGAACTGAGGCATGGGTTGAAAAAAAGAGAATGAAATAAAATAGGCTTCCGGCTAGATGTAAATGCCTTTTGCCTTTTAGTCATTTTTATCGAGAAACCCGAATTTACGAAGGAAAAGACTAGGGAACCAAGCCGCAAGTGATTTATTAAAGCGGTATAACATCCGGCATTTGAAATCCATTCCCGAAGTTGTATTCCCGTGCAGTGCATTGAAACCACTGCGCGATAATTCGCGATAGTTGTTATTACAATCATATGCATATGATGCATAGGAATGCAATTATGTTTAACTTGTTTCAAAAACCGGATGTTACACCGCTTTAATTTTGCGTGGGTAATTCGGTAGTTCTAATGAACTATTAGTTAGAAACGAACCTGAACATGTCAGTTACTAGTTGACAGACCAAGCTCGGCCTCTTCAATCGAGCCTGTGTGGGGGTTCTAGGCTTTACTATTACTACATATTATTACTATATAATTACACAACTATACCATAGTACTACTCTACTATTAATACTATTAATACCATTACATTGGGTTTCTAATTTTCTGAACTTCTTATGCACTTCCTTTGGATGTCACTATCTATTCATAATTCATGTGTCAGTGTATTAGTACACGGAAACTTTTGCGCTGAAAACAAACTTCTCAAATATCTCATTCGATGTTAATTAACACGTAAGACACGAAAAATGAACTTTATTCCAAAATAACTAGACGACGGAAATCAAGTGAAACTTGAATACATAGGAATATTAAAGGGACCCATCTTCCAGAAAATGTCTAGTTCATTAACTTGTTCCCACTATGTAATTAACAAATTAGGCTGAACAGTAGAAATTACATCCTTCAGTTTAGTTCTGTGGAGCCTAGTTCCATATGTGATGGTAACCTGGTTCTCAGTTGTATGCAATATCTGTATTCCGACCTTCTTAAAAAAAATTTTACCTCACATTTATAAAAACAACTTGTCTACCGTAGCCGGTAGTATAAAATCAAATATTGAAAACAATTTTTACCAACAAAACATTTTTTAATTTTTATTCTTTAAATCCAATGAGTTCATCCTTTAGGTCCGCTAGAGTCTCAATATGTTCCGGTATGTCTGACGTCGCATCGTCAGAGCTATTTTTGATTTCCTCCCGTTCGCGGATCAGCTTACGCTCCAGGATAACCTTGCCTGTAAAGTATAAGACATATACATCCGCTTTCAAGTAAACGTGTCGTGTATGCATATCAACTCTTAGTTCGCATATGGAGGTAAAATGCGTCTACTCTGGTCCTCTGACGCGCAGCGCGGTAATGCATAGCCGCGTCCGCGGGAGCATATTGCAAATTTACATTTAAAAACTCGAGACAGAGAGAAACAGTCCCGCCCTCCTTTCTGCACCTACATATTCCCTTGTAAAAAAGCCACCTCTTTCCAGTGGACGCGGTTATCCGCGCTGCGCGCCTGAGAACGTAGTAGAGAGCCATGTACCCTTGATAAGGTACTTCACAAAGAAAACAATGACTTGGTATGAAACCGATTACAGTACTTGTGGGGAAAATTTAAACGGATTATAACCGGAAGATCACCTTCTTTATATTGTTCTTTTTGATTCGGCGCAAGTTCGTACATCCATCCTAGTTCAGTGGCACAGCTCTTGCAGAAAACTCTCCGGATGAGGTGGGAGCCTAAAAACATTGGATTAAAAAAATCGAACTCAAAAGTTCGAATCGTTGTTGTCTTTATACAGATGAAACCTATCCTATGAGAAATGAGCATTTCTTTCTCAGCGTTCTCTCATTCTCGTCTCTCTCTCTCTCCCTTTTCTCGTCTCCCAGTTTACATTGGAAAACTATGGAATTTCCCAAAACCACAGAAAAGCCTCGCTGGCCCGTCACAAAAAGGTTTTCATCGAAATAATTTGGTTACTGTTTAGTGACCATTTGGAGGCCAGCTCATGACAATTTTCGATGAAATTTGGTCACCATACGGTCAGGAATTGTTCACCAAATGGCAAGGCCCACGAAAAAAAAAACAGTGAACCGTCACCAAATGGGTTCACCCATTTCCCATGTACAGAGCTCGTAAGCCAGGAACGTGCGGTCTGCAAATGAGTAGAGATCCTTCGATCGGTAAGCAATATGCAATAGTCACGGACGTATTCACTTTGTTTTCTTTTAATTGATACATCGGATTATTTTATAAGTACAGAAAGTAAGTTGAAAACTCACCTGTAGTCATCGTGCTCTGCTCAACCTCGCCAAATCGTACGTTCGCCACCTTTCGGAACAAAAATGCACGACCAGTATTCCCTAAACACTCGGTTGGTATTTTTTTTATTGGTTCTGTTCGCGTGATATAGCTGTAGCCTACTGGCCGATATGTAACTTATTATCTGCGTAGTAAATTACCTGGGATAATACGTTTCAGAAGAAGAAGAAAATATATAAAAATGTACGTATCTTCTCTAATAGAAACACTCAATGTGATTACAAACCGTATAACTAGTTACTCGTGGAATTACAGCGAGCAGAGCTATTATGTTAATTAGCATGAGAAAGCAGCTAATTATGCTAATTTATGAAAATTAAGCAATTGAAATAATTACCGTACCTGTGAACTGAGTGGATTCGACATTATTATGATAATTAGCATGAGAAAGGAGCTACCTATGCTAATTTCTGAAAATTTGGAATAATTACCGTACCTGTGAACTGAGTGGATACGACATTGTCACGGAAGCTCAGGTAAATATCACATTTGTCGCATTCAAAGATACGCCGTCCGCCCCAATGCTCGACGAATTGGCGTCCCATTTTAGGCGTTCGTCGGAAAAATACATCAATGGGATTTTTAAAGAGGTATATCAACCGGTCTTTGAAACGTACGCCGTATTCGAATTACATTCATTTGCATTCACTACATGAGAATGCTGTTTTAAAAACCGTATGTTATACCGTTTAGAATAATTATGTATTCTGTTCAAAAAAAGTTCAATAGCGTTTGTCTCTAAAAATACTGTAATATAAAGAGTATAAGGTACACAACAAGTCGACAATAGACCAAGAGAAGTAAGGAACTTTGGAATGTTATTATTATCATAGGTTCTCCAAGGCCTGCAGATGGTTTGCGACCCACTAATGCACCTGCTCTGTCTGGTGGTATTCTAGCTATACGTATACGCCCTGGTACACGTACATTTGCTGTACCCGCTGGTATTCTAGCTATCTGCCCATGATACAACATTTGAATTCACCGTTGATCATTCATATTCATAGTACATTGTAAATGTTACAGAGAAGAAACCTATTGAACATGTTTATTATGAGTGAGTACTTATATATATAGAGTAGAGTAGAGTAGAATGCAAACAGTATTGAAATATCACTAATCAGTACTAACACGCGTAAAAATTACAGTAAGTCGATAGGCAGAATGTTATTAACTTATGAAAAGGCAGTATTTGGATGAAAGGCAGTATTACCTGAGTTAATTCAATTATTACAATGTTTCTTAAAATTATCCACAATAATAACGAGCGAGAAGACACAATTAGACTACTAGGGGTCATATGGTCATATTCACCACTAGGATTCCCTCGGGGAACTATTCCCTGGGGACAGAATATAGCATTCTAGTGTGAGACTCGCAGACAAAAGGCCAGGGAATTCCCTTGGGGAAACGAGTGGTGAATATGGGCTCAGAATCAGAAGAGAAATTCAATCATCCCTGAGTTATGTGTACACGAAATTAGAGGTAAAAATAAAAGCATTCGAAAGACATTCAGCATATTGATTTTTTTTCTCGTGAGCAGTTGTTCATTATTGTACTGAGGAGGAGGAGGCTCCTCAAATGATCGCCTTTTGTCGATTTCTATATATAGATAACCTAGGAAATTGAGCAATAGGAGAGGTAAGTTTGGCATGTGTCTCCAGATGTTCTTCGGTGTCAGAGGTTGTCGTCGTGTCAGCTTCAGGATCCGCCAAACTGTTCTCTTCTGTGCTTAAAGCCTTTTCGATGACCACCTAAAGGGCTAATTCTGAATTATGTACGAATTCCTCTTTGTGTGTTACCTCTCTTAAAGCGAAATACCGGTCGGTATTTGTAACACATCAAGTACACCATCATTCTTATGCAGCTTATGAAAAAGAACATAAATTAGCATAAAAAATCGAGCTAAATTCGAGTAAATTAGCATAAATAGGTAACAATTCATTTGTCCATGATGCGTTTCAAAAACCGGCTGGTATTTCGCTTTATACATATTTGTAGTGTTTCTGGGAGTCATAATCAATTGTGCCCCCAACTCAGTGTCTTGTCTTACGCTGACTTCGGGTCTAAAGGCTTTGCACAATTTGTAGTATTTATAATACTTGCAGAAACGTACGTATGTATCCAGATATTCCTCGGTGTCAGAGGTTGTCGGGCTGTTCGTGTCAGAGGTTGTCGAGCTGTTCGTGTCAGCGTCAGGAACCGTCAAACCGTCTTTTTCTGTGAATAAAGTCTTTTCCAGGACCACCTAAAGTGCTAATTCTGAATTATGATTATTATTATTATTATTATTACTGACGTATAATTATTACTCAACTATTGCGCACTGTGGTGCGCAGCCCAATAAAAATTGCATGTGAATTATGTACAAAAGTGCTTCATTATACTTGCAGAAACGTACGCGTATACACAGTGAATTTTTTTGTTAGAACGTTATTGACGCTACTTCGACCGTAGCTAGTAATATGTCTCGTGAAGCACCAATGTCTGTTGAATATGCTACATCGATGTTCAGGACATTTACTAGAACTGTGTCGCGGTGCGCAGTTTTAGGCTTAGGGCAACCTGTCGAACACATAGTTTTTTAATTTGGTAAAAACTTATGATAACGCTTACCTTGCCCTCCTTGTACTTCTCCTTCTCCTCCACTGCCAACTCGTACATCCAACCGAGTTTCAGCTAAATATCAAATCAAGGGTCGTGTGGCCTAGTGGGTAGCGCACCCGACTCTCAATCCAGAGGTTGGGAGTTCGAACCCGGTTAGGTGCGCAAGGTTTTTTTGCTTCCTAGTGCAGCAAAAATGTGAGGTCGGCAGGTATGCGACAGCCGGACAGTATCTTCATGACATTCTACAATTTACGTCTACGCTTACCCCAATTTACCCGCAATGTACCCCACTTACTTATCGTACTTAACAAAACTTACCCCACAATTACGGCACATAACATCTCGAAGAATATGCTGTCCAGTGATCATCTCTTGAAGGTACGGCTCAGAATGGTCTAAATTCCAGGCTCGATCAAAAAGATACGCTCGACCGGTAGACGCTGAAAAATTTAAAGCGGTATGGCGAATGTTTTGTGAAACATAAACTGAACAGCCTCACGCTCGTGTATTACATGCAAATACTGTTCTATTTCGTGTTATATTCACTGGTTAATTATATTCTCACTTTGCTTCAAATCCCAGCATATTGATCCAGAAAATGTTTTATTTTTAAAATATTTATTTAAATAATCAACACATGTTAAGGAGTTAAGGTCCTTGTAGCTTGCTTATAATCTTAATAATTTATCAAACAGTACCTAACAATACAGTTGGAAATAAAGCTTTACAAAATGGTCACTACTAATTTAAAAAAATTTATACTGTATGTATTTACGTACCAAAATACGAGATGGCAACACGTGGTTTAATAATTTCCATACAATTCAATAAAATGCACATTTCATAACCACACAAATAAAAACACATAATATATTATAGTGTCAAAATAACAAAATTACCTTGAAATCTGTTGGAGCGTAATTCATTTCGATTTGTCAAATAAGTATCACAGGCTTTACAATTGACGATAGTGTGGCCTCCCTCGTTGTTGGGCAGAAGGTGTCCCATTTATACGACTAAATAAATAAATAAATTCAACCTTAAAGCGAAATACCGGCCGGTTTTTGAAACACATCGAGCTAACCAGCATTCTTATGCAGCTTATGCAAATGAATATAAATTAGAATAAAAAATCGAGCTAAATTCGAGTAAATTAGCATAACTACGTAAGAACTCAGTTGACCTCGATGCGTTTCAAAAACCGGCCGGTATTTCGCTTTAAACAAGAACTTGAAAAGCAACGCTTTGAAAAATTTAAGTGCAAGAGGGACGAAGGACGAAAGGAAGCAATTTTCTAAAAACGCGCAGTTTTTGTATAATATTATTGTGCCAAATTTAGATAAAAACACTCGAAAAAGGTTGGCACATCCAATGTTAATTAAATTTTAAAGAGACATAGAGGCAGATTCACTTTTTTAATAAATAATAAACAAAATACTTGTGCTAAATGAAAAACTGTCAAACGTTTTTTTAACAAACTTACGCTGGAAAGCTTAATTACTGTGTATACATATACTGTAAACTAATTCAATTCAGATCGTGAGAATCTTGACAACGACTTAGGGCGCATTCGGGATGAGTTTTCCGAAAGGGTCTCATGCAAATTCATCGTTCGGGATGTTTTGGAAACGTTCTAATATTTGGAGAAAGCAAAAAAATACAGTATGAATTAGCATGGAAAAGTATAAACTAGCATGGTTTGCATGCTAATTCATACTGTATGTTTTGCTTTCTCCTGGCATTAGAACCTTTCCAAAATGTCCATCCGGAACGATACATTTGCATGAGAACCTTTCGGAAAGAGCATCCCGAGCGCGCCCTTATATGCAAATACGCTTGGGCGAACAGCCAATAATATCAGCTGTATGTTGCTACGCTATTAGTTGCGACTACGGTAGACCAAATGGTTTGCGTTCCAAAAGGCATCTGCTCTGCCCGCTGGTATTCTAGCTATCCGCCCGTGGTATATTTGCCCTACCCGCTGGTATTATAGCTATCTGCCCATGGTACAACATTTGAATTTGCCGTTGAATTCTCCACATTCCACCTGCCGGTTTTTGACACGCATTGAGTACACCAGCATTCATATGCTGATATGCAGCTTATGCAAATAAACGTAAATTAGAATAAAAAATCGACCTAGCTTCGAATAACTTGGCCTGCATAAATACGACAAAAATTCAGTTGTCCACAAGCGTTCCAAAAACCAGCCGGGTTTTTGCTTTAATACTATTAAACCTTTTTTCCTATCTCTTTATTCATACTATTATACTGTTCTTTTCTCTATTCTTTCTCTAATACTTTTATGTTTTGCCGGAATTAAATTATATTGCTGTTCATTGCTCTGTTGGTCATTTATAGTACACTGTAAATAGTAAATGTGTAAATGTTACAGAACAGAGAACAAATCAGATTATTGAAAATGTTTATTATGAATTATGAGTGAGTACTTATATACATAGAGTAACATGCAAATAGCACTAAAATAACACTAATCAGTACTACCATACATAAAAAATCATTACAGTATTGCCAGTAAGATTGTTATTAACTTATAAAAATGAAATAAAAATACGATGATAACATGCAGCATTAGATAAATAACCTGAGTTAGTTCAATTATTAAATTTTTTAAAATTATCCATAATAATAAGGAGCTAAGAGACAGAATAGAAAATAAGACTCCTCGGGGAAATATTCCCTGGGTACAAAAAAATAGCGTTATATTGTGAGACTCGCAGACAAAAAGCCAGCGAATTCCCCTTGGGGAAACGAGTGGTGAAAAATAGTCAGTATATGTATATGGACTAGTTTTCTGTAGGCCGTTTTCCAATATCCTACGTACGTTTAAAAGCCATCAAAGGAAATCAGCATAAATACGTTTCTACAGTTCCATATAGATATAGAGGAAAGTTCGTTAACCTGTTCGCTATCTTACGGATTTCTATATATAGATAACCTAGGAAATTAAGCAATTTTTACAGATAATTGACTAATTAGTAGATGATAACCGTATATGTTAACGAAAATCTTACGAAAATCTAATTTGGGCCTCAGACTGAAAATCTAATTTGGGTGTCAGAGTCAGACTGACAGACCAGAGAAGATTATTATATTTCCAGCTTAGCATGTGTCTCCAGATGTTCCTCGGTGTCAGGGGTTGTCGATCTATTCGTGTCAGCTTCAGGATCAGTTAGGCCTTCCTCTTCGACGATTAAAGCCTTTTCCAGGATCACCTAAAAAAGTGCAAATTCTGAATTATGCGAACGAACGAAATGTCTTTGTTTTAGAATCATCTAGTAAAAGCAGCACGCGCCAGACGAATGAACATACATTAGGAGTACATTAAACCAAACTATTAGTTAAAGCGAAATACCGGCCGGTTTTTGAAACGCATCGTGGACAACTGAATTCTTACCTATCTATGCTAATTTGCATAAGAATGCTGGAGTACTCGATGTGTTTCAAAAACCGACCGGTATTTCGCTTTAAGAAGACCAGGGTATACAAATAATGTTTTTATCAAAAATCGCGGACGACAAACCACGAAGTACAATGGTCCGATGGAAGAAACTATAGTTTCTGGCTCTTTTCTGATTCGCTTCATCAAGCTCCTTCCTTCGCATAACACAACAACCCCAAGGATCATATATTAGCCTCGAGATGTTAGCGCACAGGCACATCGTGAAGCGCACCGCGTGATTTTATTTAATGAATTGAAATAAAGACGCTCACCTTACTCTCCTTGTACATCTGCGTCTCTTCCATTGCCAACTCATACATCCAACCGAGTTTCGCCTAAACGTAGCACTAAATCAAGCACAAAAGATAAAAAGATAAAGTGCACCCCGTTTATGGCGTGGTGCAAGGGCCACTGCCACTTGCCACTTGCCACTTGTCACTGTACCATTTTTCTACGACGAGTCTATGACTTTTTGTATTTATGAAAAGACGTATGCTTCTTCAAGGAGCCTGACTAACAATTACCTACCCCACAATTTCGGCACATAACATCTCGAACGTAATGTTGTCCAGTGATCATATCACGAAGTTGTGGCTCAGAATGGTCTAAATTCCAGGCTCGATCAAAAAGATACGCTCGACCGGTAGAACCTGAAAATTTTAAAGCGGTATGGCACATGTTTTGTGGAACGAAAAATATAAAGCGATATGGCACATGCTTTGTGAAACGTATGTTGAACAGCCTCACGCCGTGTATTACATGCAAATATTGTTCGATTTTGTGTTATATTCACTGGTTTAAAAAAAAAATTAAAATTTGTTTTACGCTTCAAGAGCGTGCACCTTTATTGAAAATACAGATTCAATGTTTGCTTATGACATGTTCCGCAGATTAATTATATTCTCACTTTGCTTTAAAACCCAGTATTCACTTTTTAAATAATAAAACAATAATTTATATACATATCGTACCAAGATAATAAAATAACTAGGTTCATTAGAAAAAAAATATAAAGTTCAACATGTTGTATAATTATTTATGTATAACTGATTATAACATGACATTTATGTAATTAGTATAATAATGCCCAAATAATAAAATTACCTTGAAATCTGGCGGAGCATAATTCATTTCGATTTGTCAAATAAGTATCACAGGCTTTGCAATTGTAGATCTTGTGGCCCCCCTCGTGGTTCAGAAATAGACGTCCCATTTATACAGACTAAACAAACAAATATATAAATGAATCAATATATTCATCATTAACAATTACTTGAAAAACAACGCACTGATAAAATAAAATTTGTGCAAGAATGACTTTTGTGAAATTTTGTGCAAGAATGACGACAGCAAGTAATTGTCTGCTCTATTGTCTGCTCTAAATGCTCTATTTTATTTATAAAATATTAATAAATATGCCTAATTTAGAGAGAAAATATCACTTGAAAAAAGTTGACATATACAAGAAAATAATTTAGATCCCGGTCTCATGTAGATTTGAATGTATTATTTAAATAAATACATAAAAAAATCTCGTGCTCTTACTGTGTATACTGTAAATTGCTTAACTTAATTACTGTGTATACTGTAAATTACTTAATTTCTGTGTATACTGTAAATAAAGCACCGTGACAGCTGTGGATCGGCATGTATGCAAATTCGCATGGGCGACCAGCCAAATAAAATCAGCTGCTTGTTACTACGCTACTTGTTACGACTACGGTAGGCAGCGTGCTGACTAGAAACAGTTTTCGGTTGCCATGGTGCTAATAATGATTATTTCGCAACCTTATCTTTAAAAGGTGGTAGATAACTGCTACCTTAGCAACAATATATACATTTTTTGCAAACTTTCAAAAACAAGTTACATGTCCGCTCCAGCAAAAGCTCACAAACTCCTTGGTTTCGCTTATAAGTGCTCTTGTGCTTGTGTTATGATATTTTATGCGAATATGTCTTTGAAACAAACATTTATCTTCTTCACAAGCGACACACTTTCTCAAAACAGTCATTAAAAAATTAAAACAAGAAAAACAAGCTATACCGTTTCTCAAAACACCCAACAGTTTTTACTTTTTACAATATAAATTTATGTCGCCTTATATTGTTCTCTTTTGACCTTTGTACTTAAATTCAGTCGTGTTCTAAAAAAATAAAGCAAGGACGATAGCATATTTCTAGCTTTATTCGATTTCTTCAATGTATGCATGTATGCTTGATTCCAGATTCATGGAGCGTAGTGTTTCCGAATTCAACGCGAAGCGCCCTGCGTCCAGTAAAGGCCGGGCGTTTGCGGCGCGCGCTACTTCAGCGTCAACGTCAACTGCAGCCTCGCGGGCCTACTTACACCCTGGCGTATCTTCCGCCTCGTCGTCACGGCTAACAACGCCGCAGCGGAGAGTTTTAAACTTGAATAGGACTACCGATGGGGTGTTGCCCGGTATGACGTCACGATTGGAAACGATCGAACACCCAAGACAACATTCAACCGGCTCCACACACTCTTCTAAAGGTAAGGGAATTAAAATCTATTTGTTTTATGAAAAGTCAGTCACCAATTATATCAAACGCCCGAAACGTAGAAAAACGTTGCGGTCGTAAAAACAAACAAAATTTCAAACTCTTATCCTTTATTTATTAAGATACTTTTGCAACATGTAGACTTCGTCTGTTTATACTGTATGAAATGTGTTATGCTCCAAACAGCCAGATTTCAAGGTAATTTTATTACTTTGGCACGGTATGTGTTGAAAATTATACACAGGGGTTAGTTTTCTCATTCATCATATCTCGTATCACCATGTGATGCGGGTATTCTTTAATAATTTAATACTTATTGTCATATTATAACTAAAATGAATAAATTTATATAGTAAATCCTCCTTCAAACGGTGAGAGAAATTTGTGAGAGAAAATGTGAACCACGTACTGAGAACATGGTTAACTTTGTTGCCTCCAAATTTACAACAAAATCAGCCATGTTCTAAGCACGTTCAATAGGGCAGGAAGCATAGAGTAAGCCTAAGCCTAAGAACAAAATCCTTAGTACCAGGGGATGCGAGGGTCGGATAGCAGAAAGCAATACGAAAAATTTAAAGCGACTTACGGTTGGTGTTTGAAGCGTATCGTGAACTGTGTCTTTATGCTATGCCTATGTCTTTATGCTAAGTGAGCTCGATTTTTTATGCTAATCAAAATCATTTGCATATGATGAAAGGAAATTCAGTTATCCATAATTCGTTTCACGACCAGGCTGCTATACGATATACGGCTATTGAAAACAATGCACTAGCGCCGCTTACACACTAACAATAAGTGTTATGTTGTACTAGGAAATTGGCATATCATTAGCTCTGGCATTAGCATAAAACCTATAAAATGCATACCTCATTAAAATACAGTACCTTGCTAGTTCATGGAATAGAACTACCTACATTAACTGCCAGAATTCAACCATGGAATAGGCTCTTTTATGCAGTAATCGACAAGCGATAACAATAGAAATAGAGTCTCAACGCAATGATTTATCACAAAACTATTTCCTTTATAAAAATGTAAAAAGGTGTCTTTCGTACAGTATAGATTTATCGCGTTTCTTGCGGGAGAAACGCCCCGCTCAGCGCGCTTTGAATAATGTTATTATATGTATTATGTGGATTGTGCATGCATTGTGTATTGTACTGCCGCGTTCCCGTATACCCCATTGTCAGCGGGCAATCATTAAAGAAATAACGATACTCGCGGGAAAACCCATCAGAAATATAATGTAAAATATTATATTGATTTCAAAATGAATGGTTTGAGGAGGGTTAGAAACCGATATCGACAAAGCGTAGAAGAAATTGAATTTCGAAATTTAGCTCTAGTGACTGGGCAGGAGAGAAAAAGACAAAAAAAGTGTTGATTTTTTGAGCATGAAAATTTATTTTGAGCATGAAGATTTTGAGCATAGTACATACAAATAATAGAAATATCCGTAGTCCGCTTATAACGCCGGTTTTGAAGCGTATGCTGGGTGCTGTATTCTGATGCATTTTATGCAAATTACTGCGCGATACTGAGTGATTTCTTAGCCTGCTTATGCTGTTGCATACAATACATGGGAATGCAGTTGTCCATAATTTGCTTCAAAAACCGGCCGTTATATCGCTTTAAGATTGGTAATAAAATGATTCCTTTACTAACTATTGACTTGCGGGTGAGTGCTGTATTTTTATTCATAGTTCATCGGTCAATCATAATATGCGAAAAATGTAACACGTGTAAACGAGTAAACGAACTTCAGAGAAGCGCGTACGGTGACAACAACAGTAACGACCGAAATCTATTTATTGAGGGACAACGGTAAGACTGGGTTTGAGTGCATGATCCAAGGAGCGTCCAGGGGCACACAGGCTCGCTGCTGGACCTCTTTCGATGCCGGCGATCCTCCTCTGCGACACTGGCGAACACCACCACTGACGTCCACTCGAAGTCCACTGCGACCACTGCGGATCGAAGGGGAACTAGTAGTTTTGGACGGTTCTACTAAACCGTGATCAGACTTTCCGGCTCTGTCAGACCGTAGGCAGTTTATGGGTAACGCTGCCAACCTTAGGGTATTAACCGGTACCGAGCCGTGATGGGCCGCTAGCTAAACCAGAGCTCAGCCCGGAGGCCTTACACTTACTGCAAGTCGTTGTCAGTTGCTGCCACACAATCTAGTCCTAGCCGAGAGTATTTATACTTTGACTAGCAGTCTAATAAAGTCGTTACTTCCTGTTATTTACGTAAACAACTTCATACTAGACACTAGTAATAATGATGCTCTAGAATACGTTTCTTAGATAATTCAAGATATTATCACAGTTGCAACGCATAGTTGCAACAACGTGCACGTATTTTTAAACGAATTGCATCATAGTATTGTATTGTGTACTATATATTTACATGTTTCTTACAGTTCGACGGTATGCCTTCGCTCAACAAAGTTCTGAAGGAAGTTCTTCTTTATTTCGCTCAGCCGACTCCATTGAGCGAAGTATGCTGAAAAGTATTGCGGAGTTACGGTACTGTCAATGTTAACACCTCTTTAAAGCCTTACGATATCCGGTTTGTTTCGCTCTCTGTACTTCTGTACTACCACGTGGTGTATGCTAATCGCTGCGCGATATTGCACGATTTTTGCACAGCTATGTTCATTTGCGAACAAGATATGGGAACGTACGTTGTTGTACAGCATACGTTTCAAAATCCTGCTGTTATGTCTCTTTAACTTCAGGCTGGGTATGCGGCAGACAAGTCGATCCTTCGACGAGTGTTTGTACGAACACGAATTCGAGGATCTTTCCGAGGAGGAAGTCGAAGTTTCAAAACATTCCGACGGAACAACTTCGGAGACGGGCCGACGTCCGTCGCTTGTACGACAAACGGTACTTTCTCCTTTTTAAAGAGGTGTAACACGTCGTTTGCGAAACTTTTTTGCAATGTATGCAACCTTTGTGCCATTATGTTCCCTGTCCTGCCAGTACATAATTTACAATTAGAATTTAGGAATTTTCTGATGATTCAATACGAAAAAGGACGCAGTCAGCCGTTCCGACAAACCGACATCTACTCAGAGAGCTGTAAGTCACATGTTTCTTCATTTTCTCTTTATCCTTCGTCCGTTGTATACGTCTCTCTCTCTTTCTTCTCTCTCGTCTCTCTCTCTCTCGTCTCTCCCTCTCGCTTCCAAATAAACAAGCAATACATAGAAATCAATAAATCAATAATTCAGTGAGGATCGCGCCGAAGGGTTCCGCCATGAGAAGACTTCCTCCACTCAGAGATCTCAACAATCGACAGAGTTCAATGAACACTCAATCTCGGGGTTGATATACGACGCAGACTTTGAATGTTACTATAATCCAGTTGATGAGCAGTACTATAAAATTGTGGCCGATTAAAGCTAAGCCCACGCCTAAGCCTAAGCCTAACAATAAGCCTAAGCTTACAATGAGGCTCTTCTCTAATGGGCCCGACGAGGCTACACGCTACAAGCCCTAAGAGTTTCAAGTACCAGCCTCCGTTCGTATCTTTGAGCTCTCGGCATACTGTGATAATATTTTTGCATAGTGACGATAATTTACTTACGATAATTTACTTACGATACTTGCAATTTTACGGTAATACGATAATTTATGCACCAATAAGTTATTGACTAACAGTGAGGGTTATTTGTGTTCGGTATGCCAATTTTATTTACAGTTACCGGTGTATTATATTGTCGAAGTTTAATCGGAGTATGCCATTTATCTAAAACTGGTTTGCTCTAGAGTGTTCAGTGTTTTTTTAACCTTTTTATAAGGGAATCATTCAGAATAATAAAGCGAACATAGTTTATTATACATTATCTACACATGAAAAAAATACTGTAAGCGGTCAAATGAGCAAATCTCCAATGCTTGTACATCGTATTTTTTAAAGCGAGATACCGGCCGGTTTTTGAAACGCATCGCAACTGAATTCCCACGTATTTATGCTATGTTACTCGAATTTAGCTTGATTTTTTAGTCTAATTTATGTTCATTTGCATAAGATACATAAGAAGGCTGGTGTACTAGATGTGTTTCAAAAACCGGCCAGTATTTCGCTTTAAATGGGAGTTTTTTTTTAATGAATTTGGAGAAGTTGGGCCTCGAGCCCTGGGTGTACCTTAGTATTACGGGTTACCTGGCACTAGATTATACCGTAACTGTTCTAACAATTATTATCATGGCGCAAAATTATCCTTTTTTTACAAGAGATCAGATACCGCTACAAATAATGTAAAGAAGTATTAAATCACTGATGAGAATAGACACGAGTGTGGTGCGTTTTTCGGAAAACTGGCAGAAAGGAAGATGTCACAATATATAACTAGAACAAAATCATAAAAATTTCAATAGAAATAATAAAGGATATTGAATTTGGTGTTCTCAAATAACAAAATTGAGAAAAGCGGACAATTCTATATCGAAAATGGCAGCCGTCAATTTTCCTGTCCTGATCCGTTAAAGCGGTATAACATCTAGTTTTGAAAAATGCGTCGGAATTGAATACAACACATGGGAATACAGTTGTCTAAACTACATTTCAAAAACCATTTGTTATATCGCTTTAAAGTGGTTGGCCAAAGCATTTGGCATTTCTTTGTCGAATCCTCTCAAACATTTGTTGCGAGTTTGAATCGGTGAATATATGTGAGGCGTCCGAAGCCAGCGAGTTGATCGTTGGAGAGTGCATCTGCACCGTATCGGCCGGCACAGTCTGAAATAGGAGGATGATGGTGTAGTGGTAGTGTGCCCGATTGCCAGGAAACTTACAAGGGTTCGAACCCTGTTACCGCTTTCAGGAGTCAGGAGATTTTTACGTTACAAGTCATAACACATAGGCTTATTTTTGTGCTTCCAAATCAATATGCATGTAGTATCTAACCGAACCACGCGCTACTTTCTTCTTGTGCTTCCCTACATTCCTTGACACTTAAGTTGATACTAATTTGATACTGAATTGATACTAATCAACTAGTAAACAACTCGGCTCTCGTGACACTCTCATCTTCCTATTTTTGTGTAATGCGTGGTTATTTTTGGAACTTTTATTTGGGTGGGTGTAAGTGTAAACTCCCAAAAAAACTCATTTCACCTATTATTACACTTTGATAATTGAGAAAGGTGTGGACGCTTGATCAGTTACCCTGGCAAAGTTATGTGACGTACATACATCAAAGCGGTATAACCGTCGGTTTTTTTGAAATGTGTCATGAATACTGTATTCATATGTAGGGCTCAAATAACTGCGTGATCTTTATCTACTCGTATTCATTTGCATACATATGGAAATGCAGTTGTCCTACATTTGCCTCAAAAACTGTACGTTATATCGCTTTAACTCGTAGATTTGAACAACGTCTAGAGTGTGCATACTAATAGTATTGGAGTTCTTCATAGCGATTTAAAGGGATCGGCTCACCTCAAATCGTGTCTGTTTTTTCTGTTTCTTTATTTTCTATAAGGGATAATAAAAATTTGGAATACAAAAAGTAGTGTTATATTTCAATACTCACGAAGATATTAGGTGATAAAGTGGTGGATCGATCGGCCCGAAATGAAAAAGTGTTAATTGTCCCATACAAACTAGGCAGGGCAATTACACTTTTTCATTTCGGGCCGATCGATCCACCACTTTATCACCTAATATCTTCGTGAGTATTGAAATAGAACACTACTTTTTGTATTCCAAATTTTTATTATCCCTTATAGAAAATAAAGAAACAGAAAAAACAGACCAGATTTGAGGTGAGCCGATCCCTTTAACGAAACGTATGCCGGACGACTGCAGTCCCATATGTTGTATGCAAATTACTATATTGAGACGCAGTATCGCGCAGCTATTTCCGTATACTACATAATAACACAGCATTCATCATGCGTTTCAAAGGCAGGCTGTTATTCCACTTTAAAACAGCACCCTCTAAAACCGCGCTCCAATTTTTGGTGTTTACGCCAATACAAATACATTCCTATCATTCCTTTATTGGTGCTGAAACGTGGTGTTATTGTCTTGTTTTCATTTTCGATTACACTGCCAGAGATCGCCTATATAATACATTTCCATCATTCAGATAAGAAAGGTAGAGGAGAAAATTGTTTGTGTGTTTCAGAGAATACTAAAATGTTTTTTTTTTACAACTTTCGAAAGTCCCAAGAAGTAGAGTTATGGCAGGGGTGGCGCAAGTTACCGTATTGCGCAGTTATCACAATATTTTTTTTGTTGCGAACCGACTGAGACCACATTGTAGACCCAGTTGCCTTGACAAAAACGCCTCGAACCAAGAAATAATTTTAAGTGCAAGGTGGCCGGAACCGAACCGTGGTCGTCCACCTTATTTTCAAAGCACTAACCGATTTGGCCAAGGTGTAGACCTCCCATCGGTCTCCGTGAGCTCTCCTGGCTTCTTCTTCTGGATCAGGTCCTTTGTTATTCCAGCCATCAGTGAGGATCACCATCACCTAAATGCAGACAGGCGTTGAAGCCTTGAACCATTGTTTTCCGGGAGTCGCGAAACATAGTTCACACTTCACAGAGTAGCTACCGTAGTTTTAACTTGAGGATGACAACCATTCCCGGAACCTGCACATCGTTAAACAGAAAGGACACTGACGGCTTTCATTACGCATATAACGTGCAAACCTTACGTGGAAGTACACGGCATCACTATGTATCCAATATATAACACTAACTCATAGTTGAAGCACTCTAGGTTGTGTTCAATTTTAAATAAATACTCTGAAGTTACACTTTACCGCGGTAGCCGGCAACATAATTACCTAATTTATATTTCCTCTAGTTTGATAGGTACAACACTGTATGCAAACCAGTAAACCGATGAACTAGTAAACCGTAAACCCTGCAGCCATAGTCACCACTCGATTCCCTCGGGGAAATATTCCCTGGGAGAGCAAATAGCTTTCGAACGTGAGAACCCCAAGGAAGAATATAATAGTTACCCCTTGGGGAAGTGAATATGGTGATTATGGTATCTGTGGTTTATGGGCAACATTACCTTTGTTGCAAGTGTTGGCCGTGCACCCTCTCGCACATCACTTTGCTTCAGAGCTTCTTCAATTCCGGCGCCTGAAAATTCAACTAGTCATATAATATAATGGGGACAACGGGAGAATTTTATCTTAGTATTAAAGAGGGACAACATCCGGTTTTTGAAACGAGTTTTGCACAACTGCATTCCCATGTATCGCGTGCTAAAGAGAATAATTAGAATAAAAATAGAGCTCAATTCGAGGTCACTGGCTTATATACATAACAATGCAGTTGTCCATCATATGTTTCAAAAACCGACTGTTATATCGCTTTAAATATCAAAACCTACGATAAATAAAGTAAATATACCAATTGCTGTCGTGCCGCCACTGCTTTGTAGCTCATTAATCGCGTTCACCACGCTTTGTTGATCGCGATATCGCTTCAGATTGAAAACGGTTCGCGTTTTTCCAACCGAAGCGAAAGAGACAACGGCGACTGAAACATAACGTTTTTAGCGATATTGTTTCAAATCCTCTTTTAAACTATGAGTCTAAGTCTGCAACGTAACCTATGTTAAGTCATTTTTATGTTGAAGCTTCCACTCAATAAAAAATGAGAATACTTCTTGGTGTGTGTGTCTCAATGTCTCAAATTTACCTCTTGTATGCCTTGGGCTGATTATTAGCGTGTTGACCAATTTGATTGCCTGATCCTTGTAGAAATTGTAAATTGTATTCGTTGTGGTGGAGAAATCCATGACAAATACAAGATCCATCTCACAACCTCAAAATCGATCAATAAATAATAATATACAAATAATTCTTTACCCCAAGTCTCAATATTTACGAAGACATGTACTGCGCTGCATGGCGTACGGCGCTGCATACAAAATATCTTGAGTATGGCGCTGCGCAGCATATTATCAAGATTACCCTGGCTGATATACGTTTCCCACGCGCTACTTAAATATGCTACTTTTGTTTCATTCCGGTCACTTTTTCAACTTCAAGTGCACATACGTTTCAGAAACCGGGTGGTGTGCGGCTTTAAAGCATACAAATTTCATACCTGTCACTGGATTTGTGGTAGTGGTGGTCGTTGTCGTTGTCGTTGTAGTAGTTGTGGTAGTAGACGTGGTCGTCCGACATTTTTCTTGAGCCTCAAAATAGCACATGTATAAACATTACAAGCGGTATAACATCCAGTTTTTGAAACTTATCATATTATGTGCAAAAGAGTATAATTAGAATAAAAAATTGGGCTCAGTTGGAGCTCTCCTAGCATGAATTGCATAAATACATAAGAATGCAGTCGTCCCCGTTTCAAATACCGGCCGTTATTTCGCTTTAAAAATTTGTTTTATTGATTGATTCATTGAATGACCGATCGATATTTTTGGTGATACATAAAGACAAAGATAAATAGCACCGGGTAACATTAACAGAACCCGCAGAAACGGTGCGCCGAGGTCCAGTTCATTTATGAAGCCGGGCAAATACAGCAAATACTGCACCTTTCGTAAAATCTTTCTCGCAATGTCCGTGGCGAGTTCTCTTCCGCGATGCGTTACAATCTTGTTAATATCTCCCGTGATGTCCATCAACTCGCGCCTACAAGTAACTATCGAAACACATAAATGCAAATTGTAAACTTAAATTACAACCTCTCTCTCTCTGTCTGTCTGTCTGTCTCTCTCTCTATCTGTCTCACACTGTCTCTCTCTCCCTCTGTCTTTTCAATAACCCTAAGTTGTTAATGAACTAAACCCACATGTCCACTTTCTCAGGGTCTCCAGTAGAAGCGGTGAAGAGCCATGTATTCGGATAGCTCCTGCAAAACAACCCTTTTTAGAAAACTGTGTTCCTATGTATAACTATGCATGCTCGTGACTGTTCTAACGTAAATTGATATTTAATACTATATGATGTTAGTTAATAAATATTAAATAAATAAATTTATATTTCGCTTTGTTAATACATTGTACTTTTCTTTCTCTCGGTTTAGTGCCTTCCTGTACCGGAGGCTGGGTAATCTTCATCTATCATGGGCAACACTCTCACACCATTTATATGGAGGAAAGGAAGTAAAGAAAGACCCCCTAAGGACCCAATTTCTGGGCCGCCCAACTTGTGCCTTGGGATCATGCTGGGTAAATACTTTGGGCGATTTTTCATTCCCTAAGGTGAAAGGGAAGGCTCTCACCTCAATTTCTCGGCGGGTACCTTGGGATCGTCAGCCGAACGGCCATCAGTGACAATCATAATGAGAGTTGCAACTGATGTATCTCTTGACTGCATCAGGTCGTCGGCCACTTCTAACGCCTAAAGAACATATTATTATTCTTTTATTCATTAATTCACTATACAATACTCGATATTTAGTGTAGGATGCCTTATTGATTGTGCGCGCAGCGAAAGCGCGCACTTTGAGGGCGATGTTTGCGCCGCAGCTGCGCAACAAGTGCGCCCACTGGAATTACGCCACTTCCTCGCGCCTGTATGTCCCTTAAACCCAATCACACTAACCTTTTTGGTCGATGTCGTTCCTCCGATTGCGCGTAGGTTTTTAGTGATTCGGTAAAATTCCTCATTGTTCTTTGCGAAATTCCACTTCAGCACTTCACGTCGGTAACTGGGTCCAGAGTAGACGATCATGGCCACCTAATCAAATGAATTTTATTAGTTATAATTACCCCTCGACAGCATGTTCCTATTTAATTAACGCCATTCCTTAGTTTGAGAATAAGGTTTAACAACGCGAACTGATTATACATAGTATAGATCGTGGAGCAGCAGGACTAAAAATGGCATGCTCTGGTCGTGGCAGAATTGACGTAGTTACAAATAACAGATGACATGCACTTGATCTAACAGTAATACAATAATTCATGATTTTCTCACCCTGTGATGTGTCGGCCCGATTTGCAGTTCCTGCGAGACATCGAGAATGAAATTTCGCGATTTGTTGAAGCCACCTAGAAAACCGTTCTTTGAAAATAGACAAGGCGTGTCGATATGCTGAAGGATGCGAAAACGTTACTAAAAGGTTTTCTTGTGGCAAAATAAGTCGGCAACTACATAACATTACATAGATCATCGAAAGGCATTTATGTTAGGCCAAGGTCGACGTGCATTGATTATTTCACATTTTTGGAGAAGTTGAATCTGTCTTTACCGGTCGATTCATGGATTATTTATTGAGTTTTTTATTGATTGAATGTTTGGCAGGGTTACTGCGTTATTGATTAATTCATTGATTATCTGAGAAAGCAAACCTTTGACCGAGTCCGATCTGTCCAGCACAATTAGAACATTGAGCTGGCAGGCAATTGGAAAGAGCGGAGTAGTTTGTGAATAAACGGCTACACAAAGGATGAAGACGCCTATCTAAAATAAAAGTGTTCTTAGTTTAGCACAAGGTTATGTTAGTAAAGTCATTGTTACTAAATAAAACTAGTCGTTTTGTTATGTGTCTTACTCCGGCTTAGCATTAGTGCAGGCTAGATGAAGGCAAAATTGAAGTTCTGAGCCTCGTCGGCAATGAAAATAAAACGGAAACAGAAAGGGAGAGAGAGGGAGACAGAGAGAGAGAGAGAGAGAGAGAGAGAGAGAGTGAGATGTTACTCACAATCAGTTATGTCTAGAAAACTCTGATGGATATGCCATAGGTAAAACTAGTAGAACTTACTAACCACGGAGTAGCAGAGTACCATGTAGCATGTTTAGGGACATTCATGAACTATTGCTCATTACTTTCTACTTTGGCGTAGGCCTAAGCCTAAGCCTAAGCCTAAGCCTAAGCCTAAGCCTAAGCCTAAGCCTAAGCTACGAACTACCATGGAGGACTGTCGTTCTATAAACTCAGAAAAATAAAGGCTAGAAATAGCCAGCTTTCCCTTTTTTTAACTTTGTCTCGACTTTCTTCTGCCTATTCTTCGTTATTCTTTCATACTTTCATCTATCATTCAACAGGTTACAGCACATATAACACTGAGGAAGACATAACACAACAACCAACTACTACTTTCTCTTTATACGTACATGCATGCACACGTCAAATGGGCCGGTTTGTGAACATATACATGACTGGTAACAAATCAATGAATGAACCCGATATTTGATGGGGTAAGGAGGATTGTTAGAAAAGAAAAAGAAAAAAAACATATAGAATAAGAAAGAAAGTTTTCCAAATTATATACGGTAGTTTTTACATGGCAGCGCTGTACAACAAAAGATTTGGGGTAGCAAAGATGTCTCCTATATATTCCTTGAAAACACACGTGGCGTTGATATTCATTGCATTTAAAGTTTTTCTTCCCTAAAAACGTATGGTTTCATGCGTATGTGTCTGCAGACCGAGGCACGTAAAAATTGCATAAATGCGAACATTCTTGATTACATAATTGTCTCGAAGAGAGTGTACAGAATACTGTAACTTTAGCATATAGCCCAGGAAGATACAACATTATTTTAAATATACAAGTCCACAGTAAACAAATTGTAGTAAGATATATTTGTATTGTTATGCTAAAGAAATAAATAAGCCTGGTTAGTCACCTTGTCGCCTCTGCGCAAATCTTTAAGCTTAAAACAAAGCATATAAAAACAAATAGTTGGATAAAATAGCCTACCAATATGGCGAAGCGTCGGGCGCCATCCATGGCTTACAGTAACTCGAATACGTTAGTAAATCAATATCCTAGCAGCAGCTTGTGATACTGTAGCAGCAGGTTCTCAGATACGGTATCAGCAAAGTCCTTCTTCAATAGTTCTTCGACTCGGTCCACAAACCTTCCTCACCGGGTGTGGCAGTTTTGGGAGCACATGGGCGGTCCTTATTTACCAGACCCTCCCATTTTTTGTTTTATGTTTTTCCTCATGATAAACTCCCAAAACAGTAACAAAGTCGGGAATTTGAGAAATAGAAAAAAGATGATTTTTGTCTGGAAGAGCGGGAAAGTGGGTGAAATTTCAAAGCTTTCACCTAGGACACAATAGTATATAGGATAGGCGACCTTGAGGCATAGAGCGAGAGAGCGGGTGATTGCTGGAGAGGCAGACGAGCATAGATCAGCTGATAGTAGTGATAATATAATTATAGTAAATGATAAGTGATAAGTGAGAGATTTAAGAAGACAATTAGAAAATTAGAATCCTGGAATTTGGGAAAAAATAACGTTTTTTGATTCTTTGAGGTAGTGGCAGCAGACATCAATCATGTAGATATATTTTTAGATTTTTTCGGGAGGAGAGTTTGATTTTACTTGTTTAAATGCTAGAACTAATAAAGATTGTTTTTTTTTATTACTAAGCCTGAGGAGTAGAGGAATACTGCAAGGTAAGGTCTGTTTCGACACAACAACTAAGTAATTGGCTTTTCATATATTGTATGCTAATTCATATATTATATGCTAATTCGAAGCAAATCAGAAAGAATCTTTGTAAACGCAGAGTTCTACAAAATAACATGTTTTCATAGCATAGGCGCTCACGCTCACACACCCAAACATCTCCACTCAAGTTTCCAAGTATCTATTTCATCTACGTTGATTTTTCTTTTTCATCGTCTCTCACGGCGTTTCGATGTTTCAATGAGTACAATAAATATTCAAAGTATTAAAAAAAGAAAAATCTTTATTAAGAAACCTCGTAGTACTATTGTCTCGGCGTTGTGCAGTTTTAATTTATTTGTTTGTTTGTTGAATACTAACTTATTTTTTTTCATATATGTGCGTTTCTATCTGTTTACTGTAACATTCCTTTTGATTTTAATTGCGTCGACTTAAATATATATAGACTTGAAAACTACTAGTGTTATCTGTCAAACGAAAAAAGGAAAGAAAACAAAAAGTGTCACTTTTGACTGGCATAAGTGTAATGTTTAAAAGTTGATCATTTAAGAAACCAAAAACTGAGCGAATGGTAAAATCTATAGCCCCTAATTCCTCAGTTATCCAAATTCGTTTTGCCGGTTCTACGCAGTTGAGCGGCGCGTGCGCGATTTGAGCACAACGCTACAATGCAATGCGCGCAACAATTATGTATTGCTAGTTGCTTTGTTATGTTGTACCAGAGGGACGAAGAGTCCTTGCGGGCTCTTCTCCGACTTGAGGCATTAAAATTCGGTCTTACCCATTTTACGTATGTAAATTGTGGGTATTTATGTCGTGCCTGAAATGTATTTAAAGCGAAATACCGGCTGGTTTTTGTAAAATATGTAAAATAACTTCTTTTCCATGCATTATATGCAAATCAGCATTTTCAGAAATAAAACAATCGACCCCAATTAGCATAAATTCATAGGAACGCAGTCATTTGAAATGCGTTTCAAAAACCGGCCGTTAGTTCGCTTTACTTTGCGCATAACTTTGCGCATTCTTCGCTGAAAAATTGTCATTCCCAACTTAAACGCCAGAAACGTAGAAGAAGTAATGTCGGAGCTGTTTGGCTTGCTGCAAAACTGAGCGCCCACTCTCCTTTCATACCCGAAAGGCGACTTGAGAGATTCTAATTTTCGTTGCGTTCACTCAAAGCTTCCGACAAAATGACAAACTCTTCTCCGTTATATAATAAGATGGTTGGGTGGTTGGATGTTAATTTGTTTTTCTGAACTTCTTAATATACGGCACTGCAAACTCTCCAACCAATAAACGAGTGCTGTTAAATTGTCTTTTAAATTACGGGTTTTTACTAATTCGTGTTATTTTATTTCTTTGCGAGCGAAACCAGTTTGGTTAGAACAGGAAAGTGGAATGTTTGTTTGTTTCACTTTAGAAAACAAAAGACAAAGTAAAAGAAGAACAGAAAAATATTGTTGCGGTTTTTTTTTCTTTTGAAGATAGTTTAGGGAGACTGTTAGCGTAGCGCCTAGTTTAGCAGCGGTCTGAAGTTATCTGTTGCGAGAAGTTAAAGCAAAATACCGGCCGGTTTTTCAAAAGCATCGTTGAGAGCTGAACTCTTGCGTATTTATGCAAAGTTGCTCGAATTTAGCTCGATTTTTTATTTTTTTTACGTTCATTTGCATGCGCTGAATAAGAATACTGGTCTGCTCGATACGTTTTAAAAAACGGCCGGTATTTCGCCGAGTCGGTGTGGTAAGCGAGCACAGACAGTTACGGACTTGGGTAATGGAAGTTTGTATCGAGAGACTAGTGAGAGTTTAGCCAAATCCAAGCTCGAGTCAGTTTCTACATCGGCTGGTCCCCAGCTGGTTCCGATGATCTGATAGAGATTAATTTTTGTTTGTCGTTCCAGACTTCCATCCTAGGCATACTGTAAGAGTGAGTTATATCTAAGTGCCCGCGCTACCGTATTCTATGTACTACTGTTTTGCATAAACTTTCAGATTTTATCTCGTCTTCTTCGCCGAGTAAATGTTGAGTTAAAGTTCTGAGTTCGCCGAATGCATATTTTTGTTCTGTGCAACACAAAAACAATTTTTTTTTGAAGGGGAACACTGTTGTGAGGAGAAGCGAACATCGAAATATTGGTTTAAAGCGAAATACCAGCCGGTTTTTGAAACACACCGTGGTTAACTGAATTCTTACGTATTCATGCTAATTTGGTCGAATTTTGCTCGAATATTTATTCGGGTTTATGTTCATTTACATATTAGCTGCGAAAGAAATGCTGGTGTACTCGATGCGTTTCAACAACCGGCCGGTATTTCGCTTTCATAGCTTCACGCCCTTACTTATGCTTGTATTTATGTTTAAAAAATTTTAAATGTGTAGGAGGTAGCTTGAACTCTACTCGTATTTTTTTTAAGTGAACTCCACTATTTTGCGCCAAAACAAAAATGAACGAATAACAGATAATTGTTTATTTCAAGCCAAAATATCACACACAGTTATAATAAATCTCATTCAAATCACTCTAGTCAAATGCGTAAGCTTATGAATACGGTATAACTCGGAGTACATAATATAATGTGAAATAATGTTAGCATGCGGACACAAAATTAATATAGAAGTTCCGCGTATTGTGGTAAGTACTGCATTGGTGGCATCTGAAATAATCCTTTGTGTAATGTCAGCGTTATTGTCAGCGTTCTTAGCAGCGCTGCGTCAGCGTTATGTTCGCGTTTGCTGAGCTTTTTACGTCACCGATCTGTCAGCGTTATGTCATGTTTAAGCAAGGGTTTCCGCGGTATATCAGTCTTCGTTTTCATCGCTTCTGTCAGCGTTATGACAGCGTTTTGTCAGCGATATTTTCGCTATATTTCAGCACTAGTTGACGTATTGTTAAAGTCAGGTCTTGTTTTCCTTATATCAATAGTCAGAAAGCTCTTGACTCTTGGCAACATCACCAAGTTTACCCCGGCCGTGCTGACTGCAACAACAAACCTACATGCATACCTACTTTTCTGGAATAAACGTAATAAATACCACTACAGTTCAAGAAAGTCGCATGCAACCTTGACGAACCTTCAAGAGAAGATTGGCCACCGGGAGGCGTACAGTCGGCCATGCAGTCTTGCTCTGCAAGACTCCCTCGCACCGTTTCTGCGGATTTCGGTTGGTAAACGGAGTGCACTTTATCTTTATCTTTTTTAAACGTAACGTGATCAAAAATTGATCAGATGGTTTTTTTTTAATTATTTTAATTATTTTATTAAAGAGAAATACCGGCCGGTTTTTGAAACGCATCGAGTACTCCCTGCTTTATTATGCTTCATATGCAAATGAGCATTAATTTGAATAAAAAATAGACCCCAATAGACCCCTTTTAGCATAAATGCATAAGAATGCTGGTATTTGAGATACGTTTCAAAAACCGGCCGGTATTTCGCTTTAATAAGCAAAGTTACCTCAAGTGGATGGTTACCGAGCGATTTTCGGAATCGAATGAATGGCTGGACATTCTCGGCTGAAAAATCTGAAACTAAAAACTCCTTTTTAGGACAAAATTCTCGTTTTATAAAGTTTTCTAGGGGTCTGGAAGTCTGCCGCGCGGCCTGGAATTGCACAACTTTGGCGTACTCACGGTATGCCGTCCGCAAGTCGATCCATGCGCCGCCCCCGCGGCAAAATCGCGAAATTTCATCATCCTACCGTACCTGTTCTACTCTTACGGATCCTTCCATGCTCGGCCCTCATTGGCAGAGCTGTAGAGATGCAGAGGAGCAGGGCAAGGAGCAGAGAGAGCAGAGAGTATTTCATTTTATTTTACCTAAATGTTCGCATTGTGTATGGAAGTTTTCGAAGGACGCATAAAATAAACAACACGAGTTTTTATCAATTTTTACGATTTATACGATAAACACTAACGGTAAGCAATCCTACGAGTTTATAGATAGGTCGAAACGTATTTTTGCAGAATAAGATAAAACTAACTAAGGATACGGATACGGTCAACAAACAAAGGAGCTACAAACTAGGTACAGTTTCCTCTTTGCAAAATTTTCCAATCAAAGTTAAAGCGAAATGCTAGCCTCTTTGGAAAATTTGCATATCATAAGCAAATCCTATGTATCCTACGCTAATTTTGTACGATTGCCGTGGACGATCGTACAAAATTAGCATAGGATACATAGGATTTGCTTATCATATGCAAATTTTCCAAAGGGGCTAGCATTTCGCTTTAACATGAATACAGACACGCCAAAAAAATATGTCGAACAATAAACAAGCTAACACTGCATTTTAAAGCATGTGATAACTCAAACTGCGTAGATTCGTTCAATGAGATTTTTGTGGTCTGGAAAGTTAGCGGAAATGAAAACATACATAATACTATCAAACTATCAAAAAAGTCGTTATCACAATAAGTATAACAGTCAATTAGGGTGAGATGTTTTGAATGACGTAACGACGGTAACTCTAACTTTGTGTGAATCTAACTAACAATAACTACTTACTAAAGGTTGAAGAAAAACATCATTGACTACTTTCTAAGACCCTTTCCCCCTACTTTAGCATGTGTGTGTCACAATGAGTTTTGTGAATAATTTACTAGGTAGCGCGCGTGGTTTCAAAGTTTCAAGAGTGTAAGCGTAGGCAAAGGTGACACACACAGAAAATCATAAAATTACACACACATATACACCGAGACACACATACACACAAAAGTTACCAAAATTTACGCACATGTACACACATACACACATTAAACGGATCGCTGTATTCACTATGCTTCACCGTTTTGGTAAATACGGTCGACTACCGGAGGCCGGTTCCAATAAAATTTACCGCTGGGCTAAGTTACAGGAGTCTCATTTTTAGCGTGCTCTCTGGGCTTTCTCTCGCAGCCTGTGAAAGGCAGAGAAAGCGATAGAGCATGCTAAACAGGAGACACCTGCAAGTTACCCCAGAGGTAAATTTTATTGGAACTGGCCTCAGGATAGAATGCAAAGACATAGAGAGGTAGGGTATTAAAAACAGTGATAGAACCTCAAATAGCGAGGTGGCAGTGCCGGTAAAATAGGCACCGGCTACGAAGAATAGGCTCCTTTCGACTGCTACCAAATTCTGTCTATTCTCACAGCTCTTATACTTCAAACTCTTCGCAACGTTTTGCTTCCTTCTCTCAGAAACCACGCCCCTGAAGAGACCCGCCTATTTTAGGATTTTACCTATTGTTAGGTAACAGAAAAAAAATAAAATTGTGACCAGACAGTGGAGCATGTAGCTAAGAGGTCTGTACGGCAACAGGAAGAAAACAGAAAACATTGTTTAATTCGATTCCGACGAGTTCAATTCCGGCACGTTATAACTTTACCCGGCGTGGGTATCAAGGGCGAACCCTTCTGGCCCTAGCCCGAAGACGTCGAGCAATTTGTCATCTGGAACTCGTCGCCCACTGCTCAGGACCTCTGCGGAACATCTCATAAGCAATCTTTGAAATTGAATTCCCTTGAATAAAGGTCCACGCTCTGGAAGCGTAAAAGATTTATTTACTTTCATTAATAACAATAAGTGAGGTAGCAGTTTATACAGTTTATAGTAATGGTAATACCTACTAGTCAGGTTAGGTCCACCAAACATCCCTCAACCCGAAGAAACCATTGCTCAAAAAAACAAGTTCAAACAACAATGTGCTTAATGTACCTCATTACGTATTCATTGTCAAAACAAGTAAACATCTGTTGTTTTCATGCTGCTTTTAAAAGTTCTCGTTTCAGGTAGAGGTATTCCACATTTTTTTTTTTTTGAAAGATATATTTGAGAGATGACGCCCTGTTTGGGAAAGCAACACATATGTACTATTCACCTCCATAACAATAAGCTTTACCATACGTTTTACCATATGAAATAAAGACTATACGTTTCACCGTTTCACGTGTTATCCCGACACAGTTCAGTTTAGTTCAGTGTTTAACTTATTTCACCTAAAATTTTTGTAATTTAGGCAATTTACACTACCAAATGATAATTAAAACCCTGATCAAGACATACATATTCATAATAGCCCGTATTCTCGGGTCGACGGGAATGTTCCGTTTGGGAGCTCATTCGTATGCGCATTTTTCCTCCAGCTAGTCTAGATAGTCGAGAAATTTGCATACAAAGGATTTCCCAAACGGAACGTTACCGTCGACCCGAGAATACGGGCTATTGATGCAATCTCGTTAATGAGTACTCCGTCATTCCGGGTCCAGTATCTCAAAATGGATAGTGGACTTCTGGATAAATTATTAAGGGGGAAGAATACGGCTTATCCATCACGCGTCTCGGAAACGAAGATCTAAGAATTTAAATAAAGGAGCCAAAATTGCGTCAGGTCCTCATTTTGGTCTCTTTCACACACACAGCCGATGATTGAGTTAGCAATTTTGAACAGATAATTGAAGTTTTTTGGAGATAAACAGAATTCCGACATAGCATAAGAATGCTTCGAAATTTTATTGGGACAAAGTAAGCAAAAAAAGGCAAAACAATCTTTGTTGGGCACCCTATGCGTGAAGAAAACCAACAATGGATGTGCTGACGTGCTAACTAGCCAATTAGCAAAGCTAATTGAAGAAATTAGATTTCAAATCAGGTTATGTTCGCGATTCTGCCTAGCTTCATCCCAATTTTGGGAGCTTATATTAAGCATACCTCTTAGTACTGTATTTTTAGAATTAACCCGAATAATAGGAAAGTTACCGTATTGCCCACAATCAGTAAAGCATTAGCTGCAGCTTTCTGCTAATGATAATGATAGACTCCCTATAAAAGCAGTAACTAACAAATACCTGCTTGGTCTAAGCCTAAGTCTAGGCCTAAGCCTAAGCCTAGGCCAAGCGTACGCGGACGCCAGTTCGTACCTCATATCTTTCACTAACTTTTTTCACAAGCTGCTACGTCACAACATATACCAGCATAAGTATCTAACTCCCATGTTGTTGCAGAAAAAAATAAAGAACTTTTAAGTGGTTACCGACGTTGTTCCGCCTTTCTTCAGTCGAAAATCCGGTACTTCAAATTGGCTGGTGGGGCAATTGAAAACATCCGAAGAGTTTTGCGGAGGCGACTACTGCTGTAGAATTTTGAATAAGCTTGCTACTGACTCGGACACCAATATACCCAAGAAGTCTATACGCGCTAGATTCTCCTCAAAGAGCTAAATATGTTTCGAAGCAGCCTAGGGACATTATTATATATGCTAGTTTCGCGCCGAAATGGTAGTATTGACAGAACCACACCGAATTTTTGGGATACTTGGAAACCCCACCCCCACCAGTTTTTAAATAATTTCCTTTGACTATGCTGTATAGCCAAAACTTCACTGACGCGCACATAAATAATACTGAAACAAAGGGTGCAGGGTGGCAACAAAGGGTGGCAAAAACGTGACGAAGCATTTGGCACACTCTTTATAATTACGTCGAAAGCTAGGATTCCAAAAGAGGTGCGCGGCAAGTGCGCCACACTTGAGCCTAATGTGCGCTGACTGGAATTCACACCCACGTACATTCGGAATTTTTTTGTCCTTGAGTAACATTTTCTACTGCTCATTCATTGTGGTGTAATAAACATAAATTTTTATAAAAAGAGTGCTGAATAAATACGTTTATCTTGCGGCAAGAAAAAGTAAAAGGAAGAGTGAAGAAAGAATAAAATACACCCCAATTATTATAATAATAATTATCATAAATATTGAATGTTTATCATGATTATTATTTTAGATTTTAGATAATTATGCTTCGATGCGCGCCAGGAAGATGACACACACATCACGTCTCTTATCGGAGTAAGCACGGGGATGGTTGAAGATCCAGTTGATTTGCACTTTTCCCTCAAAATATATAAAATTATTATATCTGAATAAGAATCAACAATGAAACACGGCGCTTGTGCCGCGCAGGCATGGCTCACTTTTGTATACGCTGACTTGCGTGCCTCAAGTGTCAATCTATGACGTATTGGGGTACGATTTTGGTGAGAGATTATATGGGGTGCCGCAAGAGCGCCAGAGATGTGCCAACTTGAACTACGACGATGGGGGCGAAACACGTGAGCGAGCGGTGCGAACCCAAATTTCCTATCGTGGCCTACAGCCTACCAAGAGGGTATCATGACCCTCTGCTACGATACATTGTATATACCGGCCTGAACTGACACGGCATTAAGTACACCCCATAAGAAACGGGGAAATGCATTTGGGTGAAGGTCACCTGATTTTTTCGAGGGCCCACCCATTTGGTGACCATTTGTTGACCTCGTCTTAACCCTAATTTTCTCGAAAACCACATGGATACCAAATAGTCCATGACTCGTCACCAAATGGGTTTCTGTAGTCTCGCACTTATTCATATGTCTTAGACGCAGATACTTCATAAAATAAGTCGTACCTGAGGATACTCCTTGTTGATCTTGATCGACTGCTCGTAAACGGCCTGCTGTCCCTTAACACTAGGGCACTGGGTGAACTGGAATTATATTGTTTTCGTAAAACAGTGAGAGATTGCATATGAAATGAGAGGGAATGAGAGAAAGGGGGAAGAAAGAGATTGGAGGATTGAAAGACGAAAGGTACGCGAGAAGGAAGTGTGAGAGAGAGAGAGATAGAGAGAGAGAGAGAGAATTTACCTTGCAAGTTTTTGGCTCCGGCATGTTCCACATCAGCATAGCATCGGAAATCCTGGCACGAACAATGGTCTCGTAGTCCGTCAGATTAGACTCGTCTGCAATAAAGTTAATTTTAATTATTTTAAAGGGTCAGGCCCACCGATTTAAACCTATATTTATTACTTGTTCATAATTCATAAAAAGGGTATTTATTATAATATATACATACCAAATATTATTCAGTTTTACCATGGGGAAGTTTTTCCCGTGAGCTTTCCTTACAGAAGGTACCGTAGACAGGCCTTGGGTAAAAGAAAATCAAAACATTTTTAAGGAAGTTAAACATTGCCATAGTACCGTAGTTGTTTGATTATATTAGTCCTGCGGCGAAAGACGAGAGAGTGTGCTGCCTAAAGAGACACCAGCCTAAGAAGACACATATGCACATGAGAGTGCAGACAACGAGGCAAGCGAAGACGAAAAAAAATGCATACACCTTTAAACAAAGATGAGACTACGGTCCCTTCCGTAAGGAAAGCTCACCGGAAAAACTTCCCCATGGTAAAGCTGAATAATATTTAGTCTGTATATATTATAATAAAGACCCTTTTTATGAATTATGGACAAATAATAAATATAGGTTTATATCGGTGGGCCTGACCCTTTAAAGCCGCCGAATGAAGAGCCCCGTGGGCTCTACCCCGGCTGGATGAATCGGCCTTCGGCCGCTTGCTTCTCTGTGTCTCCAAGCCGTTATAGCTTATAGCGCAGTAGATAGAGAGGTTGACTCTAAATCGGGAGGTCGAGGGCTCGAAGCCCACACGAGGCAGTGATTTTTGTATGTTTCATTTCCATTGTACTTTGCCGAAAACTTGATGAAAAGGCATCGTTTCCTACATGACGACAAACAAGCTCTTCTCCTTTATATAATAAGAATAAGATTACTGGATATCAATCAATCAATCGATCAAGTATAGAATCGATTTATGTTTTTTTATCATTTCGAAGGTAAACATCCTGCAAATAAGTTAGCCGCTTACAGTCGAATCTCCAACAAAGACAAAAACAGTTTAAAAAAACACAGCCATTGGCTTAAAGGGATGGGTTCACTACAAAATCAGCTTGTTTTTATGCTTTAGTTTGATTGTACAAGGGAAAACTTAAACAAAGGGCATAAAAAATATTCCTTTGTACAATCAAACTAAAGCATAAAAACAAGGTGATTTTGTAGTGAACCCATCCCTTTAAGGTTTCGTGCAGCCGGCAGTATTGACAGAAGGCTTACTGCTTAAGACATCTAAAACATCCAAAGATAGCTGGTGACATCTCGAACATCCAGAAACATCTGAAAACATCCCGGACATCTGTAAACATCCCGTACATCCAAAATACTGTGACATCCAGTAGTAATTCAAAATAGAAGTCATTTTTGAACATGAACTACATTAATAATGAGACACGTTTTTTACGGAGAACATTTGGTGACAAGGTAGGCGTAGGCTAGTGATAGTTTTTCCTGGTCGGAAGCTTTCAATTTTCTTGCGATATGTCAGATAACGCGCATCGAGTACCTTCGACAGTCACTCCAAACGGTTAACTTGAGGTAATGGTGCACTTTCTCAGCATTTCAGTGTAATAACATCTGCCCTGGGCACAATGGTTGAACACGTACCAGAACTTTACGAAAAGCAGACAAGAACCCGAATAAAAGCTTCACGAACCAAACAAATACAAATAAAAAGAATGAGCATCATCCACGCATTGGAACATGGTCAGATGTCACGGATGTTTTTTGGATGTGCTGGGTGTCTTGGATGTCTAGGGATGTTTTGGATGTCACGGATGTTTGTGGATGTCAGAGATGTTTTTGGATGTTTTAGATGTCTTAAGCAGTAAGCCTTGACAGAATCACACCAATTTTTTGGGATACTATCAAACCGCATAAATGAAAAGTACAGTACTCGGTGTGTAGGTGATTCTGATCTTGGGTTCCGTCTCGCTCTTCAGAATGACAAATTCACGGAGGTCGATTGTACGGAGCGAAGCCCCGTCGACCTCAATCTTATCGATCTTGAAGTGTGATTCTGGAATAGGAGGTTATTGATTGAGACGCAATTTATTGATTATTTATTCTGTAGTTCTTCCTTGCTTCGAACTTCTTCGGCCATAGAACGCGTTGTGTTTTTCATATGGATTTTTCAAGTGGCGTCTAGTGTGGGGAGCGCTCTTGCTCCAAAAGGACAACAAAAATGAGAGATCTACTATGGCTACACCGAGGAAACTTGGCCGGTGCGCGGCCGCCACGGGGCCCGAAAAAGGTGGGCCTACACCTCGCCTACACGTCGCCTACACGTCGCCTACGCCTCGCCCACAAAGGGGAAAGTAACTCGAGTGCTACAGATCGCCGTACATACTGCCGCCTACAGCAGGCCCGAAATGGGTAGACCGCCATGCCACCCATGTTTTTAGGCCGCGCACCGGCCAAAGTTTCGCGTTGTGATATCCGAGGTAACTAGTATTGCTACTAAGAAAATGAAATCATGAATTTTGCTGGCATTGAAAACTTTGCTAGATTCAATAGTCAAAGAATACTTACGGCAATCCTTGAATTCAACATTCTCCCAGGCTTGAGAGGCGACGAAAATTGATGAAATTACTAGAAGGGTGACGAAGTGATGCATCTGAAACTAGATTTTTTTTTCTTCTAATTGGAATGTTTTCGGACAAATTTGAAGCGCGACACATCTAGCCGACGCGATCGTCTGTAGGGCAGGATTCAGAAATGCAAAGTAAATAAGGTAATGAATTTGTTTTATAAGATAAGATAATATAGATACATAAAGATAATAAGAT
>JAANDG010000758.1:0-62118 GCA_036852015.1 Pelodera strongyloides | reverse complement strand
CCTAGACGAAAAAATGAAATTCTTTCGAGCTAGTTAGTTAAAAGAGCATATTTTAGATTATCTGCGAAATTTCAGATAAAAATATCAACTTTAACCAAAATTATGGCCAAATAAGTAAAATTTGACAAACATGTGGAAGAATGTCTGTTGGTTGGTTGGTTGGTTGGTTGGTTGGTTGTGTCTCTGTGCACCTTAGGGGGCGGGGCTAACATTGCGCGCCGTCGAAACACAACTTACAACGTTTCAGCTTCAGGGCAAAACGAATTATTGTTACTAAATCTTATTATTATTGCCAACTTAGTTAATTCAATTAACTAACTAACTAGGTAACTAGTTAACACATTAACTAGTAACTAGTTAACACATTTCTGAGCCTAAACACCTAAACTACAATGTGATGCATAGTAAATGCTTCTGGCTATTGATTTAATCAATGTTAACATATTTGTTTTGGTTTTCAACCCAGTGCTCGTCCAGAAACCCCTTTTAAAGGAAGAGGCCCATGAGAAAAAAGTCTTCCCCAATTTATTTGCACAGAATGTTCGGAATTTCAGAAATATTATTGTGAAAACCGCATTTCTTTATGCCTAGAACTCGCAGTGATATTCCCCGGCAAACTTCGGTCAGGTACCGTAGTGAGAATCAATTTATGCTCTTTTCGGGTATTAAAGTATTGGAAAGCTTTGTTATAATGGTCGGAATGTTTTCATTCTTTTACCAATCATTGTGTAGAGAAAGAATGCCAATGGATGGACATAAACCGTAAAAACGTATTTTAACCCTTCTGACTACGGTATTGGCCGAACTGTTTGCTGTGCAATATCTCTGCGAGTGCTAGCGTAAAGAAATCCGGCTTTCACGTAATATTTCTGAAATTCCGGACATAATTTCAAGCTAAGTAAAAACAACTTTTTTCTCGTGGGCCTCTCCCTTTAACTATTTTTGGGTGTTGAGTACGGTAACGAACTGTGGATCTTCTTTCGCAAATGTCTTCCCCAATTTTGCATATTATGCAAAACGGTTTTCGCAGCCGCACCACGTTTGTGTAATATGGGAGAGTTGACTCAGACAATGTAGGGAAAACTTTCCATACGTGGGCTTGCGCCTGAGCTTTTAAAGAAACCCCAGATTGTTTGTGCACACGAGTTTCTAAAATTAATTGCAACTTGGCACATGCAACCAGCCGTGGTGGTTATTTCAGGTTACCTATGAAGGCGAGTGAGCGAGCGAGGCATGATTAGTTATTGATTGATTGGCGCGATTTTTTATTATAATTATGTTGATTTTCATTGGAATGTACAACGCGAAACTTTGGCCGGTGCGCCGCCTTAGCCGCCTACAAACAACGGGTGGGCCCAATCATGACGGCTGGCCCACCCATTCCTGGCGTGGTGTGGGCGGCGCACCGGCCCAAGATGGGCCGGGTGTAGGCCTGAGGACGGCGATCTTCAACTTTCGTGTGTATTTTAGTTCACCTACACCACGCCTACACTCGGCCCGCACCAGGCGCTCCAGCCTCCCACCTTTTCTGTGTCTGTCGAGCCGTATGGGCGAGGTGTAGGCGACCCACACTTTTTGGGCCCAGTGTATGCCGGGCACCGGCCACTTTCTTCACTGTAGTTTCGTTTTCGAAAATCCGTTCAAAACCCGGCGGTATAACCACTTTAACTTTAAACGTTCAAACACATTTAAAAATAGGCATATTTTTCCATAATATTCGCGCGAACGATCTATTGCTTATTTTTTTAAATAGGTAAGTTATTTTGAAAATTAGAAAATGAAGATACACAACTAGATACCGTAGGCAGGACCAGCCGAAAAGAGGCGAACACTTTTTGGGCATGATCCTTTAAACGGAGAGGCCCACGAGAAAATTTGTTTTCCTCAATTTACTTGCGCAAGATGTCCGGAGCTTCAGAAATGTTACTGTGAAAACTGCGTTTCTTTGCACCTGAAACTCACAGAGTTGTTCCCCGGCTAACTGTTCGGCCGGGTAACGTAGTCAACAACGTCAAAATAAGTTTTTACGGTTTGTGTCGGTTTATTTGCATTCTTTCCCTGCACAGTAATTGTTAAACAAATGAATAACATTCTTACAATTATAAAAAAGCGTTTCCAATAATGAAATGCCCTGAAAGCGCAAACATTTTTGAAAGCCGCAAAAATTTTCTGAAACCCCCTGAAAGCGCGATTCTGACTACGGTACCTGGACGAACTGTTTGCCGGGGAATATCTCTGTGAGTTCTAGGTGCAAAGAACTGCTATTTTTACAGTAATATTTCTAAAATTCCGGACATTCTGTGCAAGTAAATTGAGGAAAACTTTTTTCTCGGGGGCCTCTCCATTTAACTGGTTTCTGGAACGCAGTTAGTTTCATATCTACTGTAATGAAGTAACTCCCATTCTCACTGAATTCTCTCCCCGAGTTCGCAGTTGCCGCATTTCTTGCCAAACATTTTCCCAACACTATGCTTTATAAATTAGACCGATAATAAAAATACAAAGTATATGTATAATACATAAAGGCCAAAACGGTGACCACTCCTTTAAATGAGGAGGCTCACGAGATATAAGTGTACGATTTCTTTCTTCTTTTCGATAGGTGATGATATTTGCTTCCAATAAACACGCCTTATGAAGCAAAAGTTTTTAATTAGAAGGAATAAATTAATATAATGCTTAAATTCTATCAAAATTTTTGACCGTAGCCTTTGTGTCCCGAGGGTATCTGGCTCTTATTGTATGTGTCCCGAGGGTATCTAACCATAGTTGCACCCTTATTTTCTTATTTTAAGTCCCCAGATACCCTCGGGGCACACACAATTACAACGGCTATGGTAAAACAATTTGATATAATTCAAAGCATTATCCTGATTTATTCCTTCTAATGAAAAGCTTTTGCTTTATATTGCATGTTTCTTGGAAGCAAATACCATAATACCATCTATCTATATCATAATATCATCTATCGATAAGAAGAAAGAAATCGTAAACTTAGATCTCGTGAGCCTCCAGATGTTAATTAGCTCATGTGAAAAGAGGACAATATTTTATCGTGGAAAAGAGTCCTTGAATGGTAAGTTTGGGTTTCATCCTACTTTAAAACTAGGAAAAGAGAACAATAGTTGAATAGGTTGCTATAAAAAAATCACCATATGCAGAGGTTATGCTCAAACTAGGCCTTTGTAATGACCAGCTGGCCTTTCGATCATGCTAAAACTTTCCTATTTTCACCAGGCTACTCTTTGGTCTGAAATACACATTCTCTGTTTATTGTATGCGAAAATCTCTTTCAGAGCCTACTGCGTAATGAACTTTTCGAGCTAAAATCGGAAAATTATTAGCATAAGTGAAATGACCAGTTTGGTTATTACAAAGGCCTAGTTTGAGCATAACCTCTGCATATGGTGATTTTTTTATAGCAACCTATTCAACTATTGTTCTCTTTTCCTAGTTTTAAAGTAGGATGAAACCCAAACTTACCATTCAAGGACTCTTTTCCACGATAAAATTCACATTATATTCACGCCGCATAAAAAATTCAAAAAGCAACCTCAGCCATTCTATCAGTTTCTCGTCTGTTCTTAATACATCGAACGCTTGAATATTTTCAACCATCGCAGTTTCCGCTAAAATATTGTGGATTAAACTCCGAGTACAACCATTGTTTTGTATTCCGGCTTTCCTACAAAGTCTACATTTTGTTTGACTTTTTCCGTTGAAAGAGTATTTATACAATTATGTCACAAATTCGGAATTTCGAGTGTATAGTATGCCGTACGTAAGGAAAGAGATAAACTGGGCATAAACAGTATTAAATATTTTCAAAAATGGCAACAAAGACAAATTTGAAAAACTCACGGTTTAGGACAACGACGTTGACCCCTTTCACAAGATCGCGCACGGAGAACGTTCTAAATGTATGCATTAGGGAGGACAAAAATAACGCTTTCACAATATACGTTAGCTTTTGCGCTTTATCATATGGTAGAGTCCTGTTAGGACAAAGAAACATACGGAATTAATCGAAACGAACGATCAGTTGAATATATAAACCAGAAACAAATACCTAATATCATTGAGGCAAGCATACGGAGGTCGTTTCACAGTTTCCGCCGCCAGTAAAATTGACAAACTGGGATTTTCACAAGCACTGTCATATACACATTTGTCCTCGGCGGCTGCTGAAAGGACAAAAGAAATAAATGAAAACAGAACAAATCCGGCACCAAAACAGAAAGCAATTAATTTAGGCGACCACTGGCACTAAAAACAAGGGAAATACTAAACAGCACACCCACCTAGTTTAGCTGATGGAACATCATCTGATGATTTGCGGTTTGCCACTAAAAAGTAAGGATATAGCACTAAAAATGGATATTAGAGAGGGCTGGTAGTTTTATTGATTGTACGTATGTAGAACGAGCCAGACTCCAGGTCTAGCAGTTAAACGTATTAAACGTTTTTATATCAACTCAATGGGTTTAAACAAACTTACGTCCTCGCGCCCGATCATAATTTCCCTGTGGAGCATTCACGACCGCTCGAATGAAAAGTATCACAGAACATGCAGCTATTCCAAACAGCAACAATCTCTGCGGACTTAATCTGATCATTGTATGTCCGAGTCTCACAAAGACATACCTGCAAAGTACATAAGAGTATGTAAACTAAGCGCATAACAACAAATATAAAAATTGATAGAATACAACAAACAAACCATGCATGCCATGCACACCACAAATAATTTGGGGCGTGGCGTTGAAATGGAAACGGCGGAGCGTTATCCCAAGCGTTCATTGCGGTGTTAAAAACGCACGATTGTACAAAATTACTTGTTGCCTTTTTACGGTAAACTGTCAAGAATTCATTATGTTGTATGTATATGATTCTTTTTTTTTCATCGTGGGATGCTCGGTCGGAAATTCGTAAAAGGAAGAGGCGAGCCAACTTCCTGACGTTCACCGCGGGTTTGGGTTTTATACAGTAGTCACAGTAGCAATAATAGATTCTCAAGGGTTCAAAATTTGTACAGCACGAGCACTAGAAATACAGTAGCGAAACTGAAACAGAGCAACTGTCTTTGACTCTTGATAAACTAACATTTAATGGCCGGAAGGAAAGAGACAACACAATTTTGGAGAGCCGCTAAACTGCGTGGCAAATTCAGTTTCGACTGAAACTGAAATTCACGCTGTAAATACTATCGTTGATATACGATTTATTATGAGACAAGATAGATATATTCAAGGTAGATGTTCGAGCATTTACGATTTTACGTTGATACTTCAAGTTCGGCCATGTACCATATTCAGCGACACCTAAATACGTTTTTGCGGTTTATATACGTTTATTTGAATTGTTTCTCTACAAATGGTTTTCTCTAATGGTTAAAAGAATGGAGATCATACTTACGAATATAAAAAAGCGTTTTCTATACTGTAATTCCATAAAGCGGAAAAATTGTTTCTGACTACGGTACCTGGCCGTACCGTTTGCCGGAGAATAACTCTGTGAGTTCTAGGTGCAAAGAAATGCGGTTTTGCACAGCAGTATTTCTAAAAATTTTAGGGCAATGCGGCAATATATCTTTGCAAAACAAAGACACTGGCAGGAATGCGACCAGCCATTGCTTTTGTTTAGCAAAGATTTATTACTATATTATTATAATTTATTATTATTATTATTATCATTGTCATTTGTTTTGACAACTGTGAGAGCACTCTCCCAATAGGGAAAAAATATACAATACGGCTAATTTTCGTCCTTTGTACCATCGTGTAGTCTTTAGAGCGCCACCCGTGCGTCGCAATGCGAGCACGTGAACGCAGCACTACGGTATGTTAGCTGTGTAGTAACATCTTTACCAGGAACATGCTCTCAATATTTTGGGGAACTTACAGTTTTCATAAATTGATTTAAAACATTTGAATAATTTAAATGTTTTAATTTAATTAATTTAAATATCTTTAATAAATATCATTAAAAATAATTTAAATATCAGGATGACATTCGGATTTCAAAATCCGGTCTTAGAAAAGATTTCCTGCAAATTATTAAAGCGAAATGCTAGCCTCTTTGGAAAATTTGCATATGATAAGCAAATCCTATGTATCCTATGCTAATTTTGTACGATCGTCCACGGCAATCGTACACAATTAGCCTAGGATACATAGGATTTGCTTCTCATATGCAAATTTTTCAAAGGGGCTAGCATTTCGCTTTAACTTTTTAGGTGCACTCCAAAGATAACAATAAGAATAAGGCAAGAAAAAAAGGCGGTTCTAGCCCGAAGACATCGAGCAATTTGTCATCTGGAACTTGTCGCCTACTCTGCTCAGGACTTCTGCGATCAAGTCATAAGCTTTGAAACCACCCTTGGATAACATAACATTTTTTTATTAATTATAATTTATTGACTTTTAGCTTGTACCGTAGTGTAAGCATTGTTGATCATTGTTGACTATGTTAGATGAAGTACTCTAGTTTACTGTAAGCACTCTAGTTTAGCCAGTCTCGTACAGTTTCGATACTGTATTTTTATCATGGTTCAATAATGCGCTCAATGTCGTTGAAGGTTGAAAACAGGATTGGCAATCTTGATTTCTCCCCACAACTCATATCTATCGATCAAGGGAGCGACTATCCATCACTATTTATTTTTTGACCTTTCAAATCTTTCTAAATTATAAGTCCTAAGTCATAGGTCTTTGAGAAACTAGCAGTAAAATAAATGGAAATAAAGCAAAGCATAATGCACAGTGTTGAGATCCATTTAAAATTATTAGTTTACTTTCTTTTCCTATTTTTCTCTTGTTTTACTAGCGTTATGTCGGAAAGCTTCCAGATCTACATATGTGGAAACAGAAACAAATAAACAATTATGTATTTTATGTGTACGTAATAAATTAACTTAAAGCGAAATGCTAGCCCCTTTGGAAAATTTGCATATGATAAGCAAATCCTATGTATCCTATGCTAATTTTGTACGATCGTCCACGGCAATCGTACATAATTAGCATAGGCATAGGATACATAGGATTTGCTTATCATATGCAAATTTTCCAAAGGGGCTAGCATTTCGCTTTAAATTTTTCAGTGATAATTAGTCAATGTCCGTTCGGGTTCGTTTCTCGGCTGAACAACCTGGCGTCGCCTATGTGCCAGGTACCAATGCTGCTGGAGGATTGGTTAGCAATTCGTACAAATAATTATTCTCATTGAGTTTAGTCATCATCCTAGTTGGAGCACTCGGCTGCCGGCTAGTTACAGTAGTATTTTTACTTTCATGATTTTAAGCAGACAATGAGTGTGGTAGAAGAATGTAAGAAGCACCTGACATACTCATGTAACTCGGGAACCTGTCTAATCGAATGCGGTCGGTAAAACGTAAAGAAAGCAATATGAGTACTCACAAGCCACGTTCCAATGAATCCATTCCCGACCTTAGGCTTAGGCTCAGGGTTAGGCTTAGGCTTCCAAGCGCAGGACGGACTCCACCTGATGTCATATTTACTTCTCTAGGTTGCTCAACTCTTCTCGCGTCCCTTACCTTCACCGCATAATGAGGAATTCTTCCTAATGGACGCATTCAGCGCAGCGAGTATTGGAGATGTTACCGTACTTCGGGTAGGTCATACTGTAATTTTTATCTTAGCAATCTTAGCATTTTTTGAAGTACTACTGTAGCTGTAAGTTCCAACAGGAGTAGCAGGAATCTCCCGCGTGCAAAAATTTCCCCCACCTTTTCGCTAGACTTGCGCGGGAAGATTAGGCGACCGTATCTGTTTGTTTACGAAGCATTCTGACATGCATTAATTGCCTTGATTGCAGTACGGTTATTTCGGTGTCCCCAACCGTTTAACTCTCACAAAAAGTGAAGAAGGTCTAAAGGAACCTTTACAGCTACACGTGGAACGCGCAGCTTTTGACGTCAACGCTAAAAATAGAGCTTCATGGACGGCTCTGCACTATGCTGCTTACCTGGGGCACGAGGCCGCCTGTTCTTTATTGCTCGGAGCTGGAGCAAAGGTATCTTTATGCAATATTATGTACCCAGCTTATATTGTACCCTCATTGTTTAGCCCCGTTGACCTAGGCCCGCGCATATCGACATATCTTTATTGTGTTCGTATTGACAGTTTAATAATTTAATTTAAAAAAGTTTATTGACATTTGTCGTATTGACAGTTTAAGAATTCCTTATTTTATAATAGTGTAAGGGTTGTGTTCAGCTTAACCCTTAACTTCTAGAGATATCAGCTGTTTCGCTCCGATGTAGAGATATCAGCTGTTTCACTCAATGTGAAACAGCTGATATCTCTACATTATGCCATGTGTCGCGGCGCTCTCTCTCTATTCTACGCGCCGCGGGCCAACTAACAACTCACTCAGTGTGCCCATGTCGTTACTAACACCAAGACGACAATAAATGATGTGCTCGTTACTATATTCTATTCATGCACATCGCCTACTACACAATACACAGTCAGTTGAGGCAAGGCCTGGGCAAAGCCTTGTTTCACACGGGTTGTGTTCAGCTCAATCCTTAACTTCTATCGATATCAGCTGTTTCACTCCTTACATTCTCTCTTCATCTCTATGTGAGTTGTCGCGGCGCGCTCTCTCTATCCTCGATGCGCCGCGGGCCAACTAACAAATCAGTGTGCCCATGTCGTAGGTGCACCGCACGGGAATCGAACCCGGGTTACTGTCATGAAATACGAGAGTCTACCATTGAACCAACTACTATCACCCGACAATCTTATTAAAATAATTTATTACTTGCAAGCAAAGCAAAGAACGCACTACAGCAAGAGCTTTGTATGCTACTGTCATGTGGCTTTGTATGCTACTGTCATGTGACACCACCTACATTATATTTCTGTATTCTACGCTGTGAAATTACTAATGTAAGTTCTGTAAGAAGTCTGTTGTTCGCTAATTCTCAACATGACCACAAAATAATATAAGTCCTATGCATAAAAGAAGTCCATGTGAAGATTTTCTGGTGTGAATACCTAGTCAACATTTAGCCAGACACGGCCAACGACCGCGGTCAAACGGCGCTGATGCTGGCTTCCGCCTGTGGTAATCTCTCGTGTGTGAGGCTTCTAATCAGCAAGGGTGCCAGCATCGACCGCGCCGACGAGCTCGACCGCCAGGCGCTCCACTACGCCGCCAGTTGCAGTCAGAATACGGTATGAATATTTATAAGTTATATAAACATTTGGATATTACCTAGAGGAGCACGCTCTTGTAGCGTAAGGAGTTGATCTATTTTTGCACATGTTAGGTTAGGGTATAAACTCATGAGGGCCGCCCAGCCCTCATGGTTTATTTATGAATGTCTTGTTGTAAAATATATGTAATATATAATACATCAAATAGCCATAACCTTTTATCAATAAGACAAAAGGCAAGAATGAGTATTTCTCCAAAGCTCACAACAGTTGTTAATTGAGAAACACACGAACACTCAAGTGTAAACAAGCATGCAAAAGTTGCAAAGAAACTAATGATGAAACAAATATTATATACATATTCCTACGGCATACTTGGCACACTTACATCTCGCCTTTCCAACAAGAGCTGGTCCCCAGCTCTTATTAGAAAAGTGTCCTATAATAAACAATTCAAAATGTTCTCAACAATCGATGAAACAATTTCTAGATGGAACTTCGTATGGCTAAAAAAATGATTCTTGCTTCTTCAAGCTTGATCTAATCATTTTCAAAATGTTATCTCTACCATATGGCTCATATTCAACAATTCAGCAAAAATTGATGTTAACCACAATATTCAAAACAAACAATAATTATTGAAAATTCCAAGAACAATTATTCAAAAATTATTTGTAACATAAAAATATTCATAAGGACTGATCACACTTCAGCGGGCCCTACTGGGTGATACTTTAGTTATTCTTATACTTACATTATCTCAACTGGCTAACTATTGGGATCCGACAGCTCCTTGCTGCCCATCCACCCAACCTTTTATGCTGTCGGGGACGTTACGCATATCGTCTAAGCGGGACCCTATATATTTTATTCTTATTTATTTATATCATCCCTAGCACAGCTGAGTTGTCCTTACGGGGCTGCTGAAAGTTACAAATTACTTAGTGTTGGTAAAATGAATAATGTTCACACACTAACCTCGCTCTCTATTCTCACTCGCTCATAATCAAAATAACTTATGCGTTCATCAGAATGGTCGCAGCTCCATCAGTTCACATCAGTTCGTCCATGCTTCAGAATGCATGTTTTCCAATAATAAAGCGGCGAGAAAATTGTCGACTTCGGCAGAATATCAGAATAATATGGGTGACAAGGGCGGAAATCTGAGCATCTGACGAAATAGTTTTATAGTTTTAAATAGAATAATTAGAAAAATTGTGGTTTAGCTGAATTGGGCGGGAAGATTGTAGGTGCTTTCTGCCTGTTGGATATAGGCAGACCTACCGCTGGTCGCCATATAAACTCATGAGGGCCGCCCAGCCCTCATGGTTTATTTATGAATGTATTGTTGTAAATATTGTAATATATAATACAAAATAGCCATAACCTTTATCAATAGACAAAAGGCAAGAATGAGTATTTCTCCAAAGCTCACAACAGTTGTTAATTGAGAAACACACGAACACTCAAGTGTAAACAAGCATGCAAAAGTTGCAAAGAAACTAATGATGAAACAAATATTATATACATATTCCTACGGCATACTTGGCACACTTACATCTCGCCTTTCCAACAAGAGCTGGTCCCCAGCTCTTATTAGAAAAGTGTCCTATTAATAAAACAATTTCAAAATGTTCTCAACAATCGATGAAACAATTTCTAGATGGAACTTCGTATGGCTAAAAAAAATGATTCTTGCTTCTTCAAGCTTGATCTAATCATTTTCAAAATGTTATCTCTACCATATGGCTCATATTCAAACAATTCAGCAAAAATTGATGTTAACCACAATATTCAAAACAAAACATAATTATTGAAAATTCCAAGAACAATTATTCAAAAATTATTTGTAACAATAAAAATATTCATAAGGACTGATCACACTTCAGCGGGCCCTACTGGGTGATACTTTAGTTATTCTTATACTTACAATTATCTCAACTGGCTAACTATTGGGATCCGACAGCTCCTTGCTGCCCATCCACCCAACCTTTTATGCTGTCGGGGACGTTACGCATATCGTCTAAGCGGGACCCTATCATATTATTATATCTTATTTTATTTATATCATCCCTAGCACAGCTGAGTTGTCCTTACGGGGCTGCTGAAAGTTACAAATTACTTAGTGTTGGTAAAATGAATAATGTTCACACACTAACTCGCTCTCTATTCTCACTCGCTCATAATCAAAATAACTTATGCGTTCATCAGAATGGTCGCAGCTCCATCAGTTCACATCAGTTCGTCCATGCTTCAGAATGCATGTTTTCCAATAATAAAGCGGCGAGAAAATTGTCGACTTCGGCAGAATATCAGAATAATATGGGTGACAAGGGCGGAAATCTGAGCATCTGACGAAATAGTTTTATAGTTTTAAATAGAATAATTAGAAAAATTGTGGTTTAGCTGAATTGGGCGGGAAGATTGTAGGTGCTTTCTGCCTGTTGGATATAGGCAGACCTACCGCTGGTCGCCATATAAACTCATGAGGGCCGCCCAGCCCTCATGGTTTATTTATGAATGTCTTGTTGTAAAATATATGTAATATATAATACATCAAATAGCCATAACCTTTTATCAATAAGACAAAAGGCAAGAATGAGTATTTCTCCAAAGCTCACAACAGTTGTTAATTGAGAAACACACGAACACTCAAGTGTAAACAAGCATGCAAAAGTTGCAAAGAAACTAATGATGAAACAAATATTATATACATATTCCTACGGCATACTTGGCACACTTACAAGGGCATGAAAATTTTTTATGTCTAATAAGGACAAGGATCAGTTTTACCGTTCTTTACCACCTTACATTCACCTTTTGGAGGTAATGTAAGGCTACGATACCTCAAGGGATAATATCACAAACGTGTGTTTCCTGCATGTAACGGAAGGCAAAGCGCAAAGCTGTTGAACTGTGCGAATCATTCGTAAGATAATAAATCGTAAGCCTAAGCCTAAGCCTAAGCCTAAGCCTAAGTCTTCAGGTCGTCGACGCTCTTCTAGAGGCTGGTGCCGACGCCAACGCCCGAGACACTTCCGGAATGACGCCCACTCTAGAAGCCTGCTCTTCGGCACATGAACTGACGCTCTTGTCGCTTCTCGAAAAGGTGACTAAAGATTGTTTTTTTTTCAATTGCTGGTGGCTTAGGCTTAGAATAAGGTGACACTTTGTTCCTTTCCATCACATAATATAATGTTTTTAAAAAGAGTAAACTTAAAATGTACACATAAGCACTCACCTCGTGAAAATGACAGTACAATAAGTTGGGAAGGAGCCCCTCTGTGTGTAACCCGGTACTAGGGACAATCAGTATTGGTTGAGTGGAAAATGGGTGCGTGTAGCTCAACTGGTGAGTGCTTGTCGTGTAGACAAGTGACGCGGGTTCGAGTCCGCCCCACGCCAATTTTTCACAATAGACCATTTGTTGCTTAGGAGCCAGGAGGGCTAAGTGTACGCAATCAATCAATCAACCCACTCTTATCTGTTCCCGTTTCCCAGTCAAATCATACAGGGCGGTGATCCACTTCACAAAAATAAACGCGGCGAAGACGGCCGAGCTCTGGCACACGACTGCCCCAAGATACTGCAGATAATTCAACAAAGCCAGGTAAGGATTTTTCTTTTGGTACATAAAACGCGGCAGGTTGAGCATGCGTCAGATGCTGTAGGCGCATCTTTGGCATGTTCGCCTTGCGCACCGTGTCCGCCGCAAGTGTGCGGCACGAGTGCCGCGTTTCATCAGTAAGTACTAATCGATCCCCATCCTCATGATGCCGAATTTTACGGGATCATTGCTGGCAGTTACTGACAAGTTTTTAGTCTTATCAGCACAGGCGACAACTTTGAAACCACCACCCGGCGAGGGTGGTGGTTTGGGGAATCATGGGCGATCCCTATTGGCCCTAGCCCGAAGACGTCGAGCAATTTTGTCATCGGGCACTCGTCGCCTACTGCTCTGCGGAACACGTCCTAAGCAAACCTTGTACTAGAACTGCATTGAATAAAGGTGCACGCACTTGAACGGCAAAACAATTTTTTTAGTCTTCAAGCAAACAACCGCACACCCTTGATGAGCTGTTGGAGGCCCTACAGCTGTCCAGATTAGCACCAAAATTCGTGAGAGAAAATGTGGACCTGGCGCTTTTCTTCGAGCTCAACGAAAAGGTGAACAGTTTTTTTTAGTTGTTTTAAAGCGAAATAACGGCCGGTTTTTGAAACGCATTGCGGACAACTGAACTCATGCTAATTTGCTCGAAAGTCGTATTTATGCTAATTTGCTCGAATTTAGCTCGATTTTTTTTTATTCTAATTTATGTTCATTTGCATAAGCTGCATAAGGATGCTGGTATACTCGATGTGTTTCAAAAATCGGCCGGTATTTCGCTTTAATATTTTATTCACCCTTTTTAAATTTTACTCGTCTTGAACATATCGCCTATTACCAAATGAATATATCTTGTTATCGGGAAATAAACGATTATTATTAACCCCCATAATAGTGTATTTATCTCCAGTTTCGCAGGGCCGAAACAGGGCGAATCTGGCCCAAAAATCATTCAGCGCGGCTTTCACTTTCCATACATAAGCACAATTTGAAACTCGCTACAAAAATTGAAAATCAGCGACAAATTTGAATTTAATACAGATATTCGCATGCAAGTAGCTAATACGTGTACTAATTCAAATTTGTCCCTGATCTTCAATTTTTGTAGCGAGTTTCTTAATGAGTTTCTATATGGAAAGTGAAAGCCGCGCTGAATGATTTTTTGAGGTGTTTCGGCCCTGCGAAACTGGAGATAAATACACTATAGTAAACTGCAAATTCGTAGCAAAGTTCGTGCATCTTTCCTCCACTTCGTTTATGTAAATTTATGTTTCAACAAACCTTCGAAGCTCACTGTTTCTAAAGCAACGTAAGTAGTGAGTCGCCTAAAGAGAAATTGTTCTTTGCTGTACTTGTACTGTGACAGATTTGACACCCTTCTAGTCAATATTGATGCAATTCTCAAAAATATCTCTAAAGCAATATCGTATGTGGTTTTGAACATTTTGAAGTACAACTGTATTCCGTTTCCGATGTATTCACGAATTTCTGTTCTCGTCAGCGACCAAAAAGCTACGGATTCCGTATAATACATGGGGAATATAAGTGTCCATTGTTTCATAAACCACATACCGTACCCTTTCAACTTTCAACAACCCATTCTAGGACTTTGACGACATGGAAATCCCATACGGTCCGAAGAAGAAAATGTTGACAGTGATTGAAAGGTTCAAGAAAACTGGCTCAGTGAGTACTGAAGCATTCGAAACTCCTGCCCTACAGGCGCCAACAGCAGGATTCGCACCCCGACAAGTGATTTTTAATCGGATTCATTGTATTTTAAACATTACAGCACACAGGCGGCTAAAAACGAAATAATAGTAAATTGGTCACGGCGGGGCTATTATGAAACGTTACTCCCAACTTTGTACTGTATTCACCACCAATACATATTGTAGCGACTAATAGTAAACTAAAAAAAAAAGATCTCTTAGCATATGGCTTCGGCGGGCCGCGCTGCCGCATGTGTTCCGAAAACTGCGCCATATTTTCGCCATATGTGCGCGGAGCTTCGACACCCAACAAAGTATTTTATACTCCGTTTCAGTCCCAATCAGATGACCAAAGCACAGCTCTTCGTGATATGCAGGTATCGATTCAAATAGTAAAGGAGAACAACGACGACATCAAGCAGCTAGCACTTGAAGCATTGGAAAGTAAGTTACTGTTACACATATCAAAAGCAAATTAAGAATAGTGCCAATAAACACACCTCAGACCTTACAAAAACCATCTGTAGCGGTGACCAAAAGATTTTCACCAAAAAATCATTTCGTGACCAGTTGGCGACAATTTTCAAGAAAATTTGGTCACGACAAAGTCGTCAAGTGGTCATCAAATGGGTTGGCTCATGAAAAAAATCGGGAACCGTCGTCAAATGGGTTCCTACGTCCACTCAAGTTTTTTTCAGAACTATCACAGAGCTCATCGGCACCACAACTCCGGCATCTGTTGACGAGCATAATTGACAATTCTGAGAATATCGCTGCACGGATTTCAAGGCACAAGTAACTCGCAACTCGCACTTCCCAGCTCCACCCCGTGTCAAAACCTTTCGAAGATTAATACCCTTTTCAGTCATTTTTATAAACACACAATAAAGCAATTAATCTCAATGGAAGACTACGCAATAAACTTGTTCGATTGTTTTCTATGTTGAAAAATGGCATAGATACGCAGAAATGGATTTGTGTCGCGTGTAAACTGACTGCTCGAACTGTTTATTTACTGCAAATATACACTGACTATTAAAATTTCGAAGAGCATAGCAGGTGCAGATCTTTACATAAACATATTCACAACGCAACGGTATTGGTATGCAAGTATGTTACACTGCGTGCGGACTTTCATTAAGAGACCGACAAACTACACAATACGCCTTACCTACTTATCTAGCGCTTTATACGACTGAAACTGAAGTTCATCACTTATCAGCGACTTTGGAATAACCTTTCTATGATAAAATAATTTAAATGAAAATCACAGGGATAGAACGAAACTTGAATAACTGCAATTTAGTTTGAAGGGTTGAACTCCAGTCCAAGACCGAACTTGTGGGCTTCATTCGCGGCAAGGTTGAACTGTGTGGTGAGAGTCAGCTTGAGGGCATTGGATAGAGCGTGAGTGGCGGCGAGGGCAACCTAGAATATGGTATCAATTTTAACCAATCAAACATGAGACATGAGCAAATTAGAGTAGATACATTTTTATTTAATTATTAAATAACATCACAAATAAATAAATAACATCACATGTACCTTTTTCGGATATATGACTCAGGGAATCACGGAGAACTTGATGTCTACCCTGGTACTCACGAACGTATGCATAAAACAAACCAACACTACATTTTACGGTCTACCAACGGTCATGCAATCCTACAGCTCTAAATTCGCAATTCGCAATCGACCGCCAGAACAACAACTACCAACCTGTGATTCGTTGTTCAGCTTAGCGCGCAGAACAACGTCCTTGTTGGGAGCATACTTGGTAGCCACAGCGAAGTTGGCACCGGTGGCTCCAACCTAGGCAAAGAAATATTAAGCGGTATAACAAACACTCGTTTGTGAAACACATGTTGTTGAACAAGAACAACTGCATTCCCATCCATTTTACACACTGTGGTCTATTCTATTGTATATTGAATACGAGAACAAGAGTGATATGGGAGGTCATCGGTATGGCTACGCTGAAGACTACGAATAAAACACCGAATTACAAACTATTACTCTTTCCGTAGCCTAGACATAAGTATTTGCACTCTCTCACAAACACACACTCTCTCACATAACCTTTCTTAATGTCGGGTATGAACATCTGTTGTTACTATGATCTCGAGTATTACGGAATCGGGTAATTTATGATCATCTGATTGTACACTATAATCCTCTACATATCCTAGGGACACATAGCCTTTTATTAGAATATTTGGAGTCTCCGCAAGCTTAGTAAAATACAATTGTAGGATTGCTCTATGATCGTTTAGGTAAGTATATAAATGTGGTGTAAGGAGTGAGCAGGATCTCGGCGGTAGGATTATGTTGCGCACCATGTGCGCCTCTTTTATCTAGTATTGATTCGTATCTATGATTCTTTAATTTGATGATTGTGTTTTGCCAATATATTTTCTCTATTATTTCTGCTGCCTCGACCCTACATTCCCAATTTTGAAATAGTTGTATTTTGTATTTTATTTATTGTTGTATAAGTTTTAGTCAGCTACAGTATATGTTAGCTCAGTTTATAAGTGCATGCCAGTTGTTTTGTGCCTTAACTTTATTTAAATTTTGTATTTATTATTTGTAATGATTCTCTTTGTATAAAAATAACTTTTACACTTGCGTCTGTAAATATGCGTGGTACTCACACATTATCATCAACACATGTCATGTTATTAATTTATATTTCTCTTCGTCGAGCGGTCCTCTTGAATTCGTCTTGTGAATGGTCTTCGTTGTTGTCGGGTTTCCGTGATTCGTGATTACGATGTATTGTACTAATTACAGTAGTTTCATTTGTTACAGAGTCAAGTTAGCGAGTACTGAGGACAGGGATCTTTATCCTAGATCGAGTAGTCAACCTGAACTGGAAACTACTCAGGTAGAGAATTAATATCTATTTAGAGCTAATGGAGATACAGTTGCCTTCCCCGGCCAGGGAGGCGGCTTACTCAAGCGTTTGGAAAACTGCCTAGCCTATCATACCGCAATTAAGTGTATTCAGTATTCACCTTCCATCCGAGCATGGATCCGAGCTCAACATTTCTTCCGATCTTGTGGAACAAGGAGGCTCCAAATTCGTTGGAGTTGAGAACGAATGAGTGAAGGGTGTAGTCAGAGGTCTGGTGGCCGAAAGCGAGTTGAGAGCTAAATTGCACATTATTAAAGTATATTAAACCAAATTCTGAAAATATTTGCGAAATCAGTTCCCCGAACAATGTTTCTGTGATCAACATGCATTTGGATACTGTTTGGTGGAAATTCATTTGTTTATTTATATAGATTAGTTGTATCTTAATTATGTATCATGTCACATCGTCTCACTACGTATCTCTATTCTAATGAATGCAATTAATATTCAAAATAAAAATGTCAAAACGAAAAGCAATACACATCCGAGGACATATCACCGAAATAGATCACAACAGGATAGTAAAGAAACGAACCTAGCCAGCTTGTTGGTGGCGGTATCGAAAGAAGCAGAAGCTCCGAAAAGCCATCCTTCGCGAGCGAAGACTCCAGCAGCATTGACAAGAGGGGTTGAGGTAAGAGCAACATCGGCGGTGATCTGAATAAACAAACTTAATACAGTAAGAGGTTGATGGACAATGATAAAAGTAAATGTGGATAGCTAGATAGCGTACAGTGCTGAACAATTCACGTCTTACAGCGTTCAACATTTATATGGAAAGCAAGTCGTACATCGATCGGTTCTACGACCAAGCGTGATCACGTAAGAATAACTATCAAGGAAACCAAACTACGAAACTACAAGGAAAACTACGAGTGGCTGTGACAACTTACGCGAGCGGTGGGCAGGCACCAGTCGGCCTTCAGCTTTCCGGACCTCTTGCCAGCGTGGGGAGCATAAACTGAGTCAAGAGTGAGCTTCAGTCCACGTCCGAATTGCTCGTTAACTTCAACAACGGTACCGAGCTGGTTGTCGGTGTTCCACTTCTCAGTGAGGGTGATTCCTGCAAAAAAACTTCATTAGGTAATAAAACAAGTGTTCTTAGTTTTTATCATCATAAACTGAACCCGCACAACATACCTAAAGGGTTCAGGATACCTATACACTACAGACTACAGGACCAAGAAGCCGTAAAGAACAAGTGATCGGTGAACAGAATAAGGACAGATTGGGATACCTACCGTACTGGGGGATCTTGTACTTGACATCGAGGTTTCCGGCCAACTTTCCGGAGCCGATGTTGTGAGAGGCATTAGTCTTGAACTCAACCTCCTTGTTGTCACCCGAAGTTGTAGTGGACTCAACCTTGAGGAATCCGTGGTCTGGAAAATAGAGTAATGAAGATTTTTCATTAATTATATGAATGGGCGGCATGCAGCTAAATTAACAATCAACGGCCCGCTTCAATAGTAGAGCAACACGTTGAAACAGCAGAAACAGCAGAAACAGCACATTCACCATACATTTCAAATCACCAAAAAATGCAACTAAAACGCACTGTATCCCTTGTTGAAAAGGTCCTTGGCAGACTTGCCCAGATCAGCGAAGGTGGGTGGTGCCATCTGAATATTATACGTTTACCAATAGAATAAACAAGAAAAGAACGGCAAACAGAATCGAAAAACACACATAATTCTTAAAATCGCGGAGAAAACCCCATTAGCAAGGTAGATATTCCTTGTGTAACACTCGTATAACAATCAAAAGGGCTAACAATTAGCACGAAAAGCAAAGGAACAAGAAACAAGAATCAAATCACGCCACTTGAAATCCCGCGAGCACATGAACTGCAAAGAACAGCATGTGAGAGAGCGCCAGAGAATTGCAAATGACAGGGTACGGATACACGCAGAGGAAAATCCATTTCAAAAGGAAAACGGCGCGTAAACGAAAAATTTGAAAAGCCTTCCGAAAGAGGAAAATTTGTAACGTTATTTGTTAGCATTAAATAAAGGATAAAACACGGTCTTTTTATATGTATTTATTCCATATTTATTACCATTGGTACTGTCTACTGCCGTAATCACTACGCTCTGATCATATACGGCACATATCTGCCAAAGAATCCCCACTGAAAATGAAGCTACCGTAAGCCAAAAATTTCAACAAAAAATCACGTTTTTGTGTGATGAATGAATGTGCGAATAAAATGTATATTTGATCCGATTATATTAGATAAAAGTTACATAAAAGTTACAGATCCTTACGATCACACCGATGTGGCAAAAACAAAATTCTAAGCATCCTAACATTCCTAACAGACATTCGGTAGACCTTTTTTTACCTGAATTTGCAAGACTGATTTGCTAGATAGGAAACATAACACCATAGTGAAACTATTTTATTAAATCAACCCCCCACCCAGCGAACAATATACTCACTCAAAAATAAATTCATTCAACTCTTCATATTAAAAAGTAAAAACTTGTAAGCAAAACGTGAATTTGACAACATGCTACATATGCATAAAATTTATTCTATACACAACAACTAAATAAGTAGGAGGCACAGACCGTATTGTATTATACACTGTTAGTTCATCAAAATACTTTGTTATGTCAACCTTATTTCATCAATACTTACGAAAGAAAATAATTCCTTCGGGTCGTAAAAAAGAAAGAACAAAAAAAGCACAATAAAAACTACAGCACCGAAAACGTAAGGCGCATGGCAGTTAGCTGATTACTATGCTTCTAAACAGTAACTACAGTAACAACTGCTTACTAAATTACACCTGAAAATATACCATTCAACAAGGAACTGCGCTTCTAAAGAGGAACTACAGTACTTTAATTATGCAATTGTAGCCTAATTACACTCCATAATTATCCCAACTTGTCAATGGCAATTCGAACGAACAAAGTCGCGGATGTATCTACCGTATGTCCATATCCAGTGTTGAGACGAATGCTTGAGTAACCTAAAGTAGTAACATACATATCTATTGCTAGTCCTAATGGTGAGGGCACTCAACTCGAAAACCTCGCCCCAATACAGCACAAGGGAGCAGCACCCCAAAGTTGAGCGAAAGCAGCGCCAAAGGTGCCAAAGTACGACCGCTCTCCCGTTCCTTGCTAAAAACGCGCGGCAAAAAAGTGTTTGAATTCATATGGGTTTGCTTATGCTTCGGATGTCACAGATAGCTAAACATATCGATAGTTGCTGATGAAAATTTACTAATTAATCTAAAAATTACCAGGTCGAACGCTACTCAGAGGCAACGAGAATTCTCCAACGAAATCGTTAGCAGAGGTTGAGTCGAAGTCCTAAAGTACTTGGGCTTTAACCAAAAAGTAGCAAAGAAATTTTTTGTTTCGGTTTTTTTTAAACAGTCAGGAAGACAATATAGGAACCACACACGAAATGAGCATGCATAATTTGCTATGAATTGTGAAAGTATGCGGCACGCTCAACTATTTATTGTTGTCCAGAATTATGGTTGATTTATTTTAAGACTACAATTCATTCTGGAAGCATTTCTTATCATGTCAATGAAACGTAGACTAGGATTTAGATTGTAAAAAAGGGCTTCTGGCCAAGTTTATGGTCAGGTTGTAATTCTCTAAACTGATAAGAACTTTGCATATAAATATCGTGTGAACAGTTAATAAATTATTCGGCACAACCGGCTTGGTATTCGGGGGTAACAGACATCGCATCAATACATATGGTGCACCGTCCACTACCCGGGGCATTCCCCACCCGATATTACCATGTCCGGAACACTTCGTGGTCGAGTGACAAGGGCAGTCACAAAACTTCGCAGCACCCTCGACACATTCGACTCGTCATGCGACAACTATGCTGATCGAGCACAACAGGGTGATCGCCATCTGATTACGGAGCTGGACAACGTAATAGCGACAATAGAAGACCAAATGGGAGCATGCGAATCAAACCTCGAAGATGTCACGGAGTACATACGTACTCTACCAGAACAGGAACGCGACCGAGAAGACAAGAAACTTGAAGAGACGATCAACGCAGAAAACGCTCTCGAGGACACAATTGAACGAGCAAGAGCATCGCTAGTGACACTCAAACAGTTCACTACCGCTTCAAGGACCGCCATTGATCCAACTTCAACTGCGCCCCGTAACCCCGCCAATGTCGCGGATGATGACACCGAAAATAATACGCCTGCCGCCGTTGACGCACAGCGAGCCCACGGAGATGTCCCCGAAGATGGAATGCAAACACTCACAATCGTCAACAATCTGCCGCCAAGAACTCCATCAGCGCATGATGTCGAGACACCTCGAGCGAGAAGGACTGTTCGCGTACAGGAATCTCCCTTGCCTCAAGCAAGACCCCTCCAGCCCAGTATGGAACTTCCACGTCTTCAGCTGCCCACGTTTGACGGAAACACTGCCGACTTCCAACGGTTTATCACGCTGTTCAACGCCACGATCGATGCCAGAGCCGACATGGACACTTCGCTCAAGCTCCATTACTTACTTTCTTCCCTGAAAGGAGACGCAGCCAGTCTTGTCAGCGCGTACACCTTTGACGTCCGCAATTATGAATCCATCAAGAAAACGCTTCGTGATCGATACGGCTCAAGAGAAACAATGGAACGACGTCTCTACGAAAACCTCGATCGTCTGCGTGCTTCCGAACACGAATCATTCGTCACGTTCATGGACAAACTTCAAGTCATCCTGAATCAAATGGCAACATACGGGATTGACTTGGAAACAGAGTCGATCCGCATGGCCATCGAGAAGACGTTGCCGAAGTGGACACGTGGCCACCTGTTCCAGGCAAGGCTTGCTGCGAACACCCGGTCGACTGCACTAATGAGAAGCACTCTACAGAAGATCGCCGCTATGCCCAACGATGCCACAGATGCAGAACTCATCACAGTGGTGCCGACGTTCCAGAAGCCACAGAAGAAGTTTCCCCGTCACGGATTCAAAAGGAAGAACAAGTTTGAGCACAATACTCCGTCTCAGAAACCACCAGCCAATCTCCCGAAGTGCCCACTCGACAGCTCTCAACGTCCAAGGACCAACCAACAACACAAGGAGCAGTCGAACGAAGTCTGCTACTACTGCAACCGCAAAGGTCATCGCATTGCCGAATGCAGAACCCGCAAAAGAGATAATCGTAGAATCAACACGACTACCACAGTTACGGAAGAAATCACTGAACTTCCAACGGTGCAACTCACCAACGTATGCAGTGCAGTACAAGAGACGCCCCTGATGCTGACGGAAACCGCCCTTGTGAACATGGATACAGGCAAAAGAGTGAAAGCACTCGTCTTCTTGGACAGCGGTTCCATGAAGAACTATGCCAGCAACGCCCTCGCGAATTCGCTCGGACTACGACAAAAAGATGCTCGATCACTCACTGTCCATTGCTTTGGTGGAAGCTCCCAAACTGTTCTATGTGCCGACGCTCGTTTGGGCATTCAACAAGAAGACGGTTCCCTGGTCGAAATACAAGCAAAATGCCTGGACAAAGTCGTGGACGCCATCCCGTTCACACGCATCTGTGATGATCAGACCGTCCGACACGAAATGCGTATTCCAAGCCTTCTGATAGGAAACGCAGACTTGTGGAAATTCATCAAAGGCCCCGCAAAAGAAACAATTGCCGGTTATCAGTGCATCAATTCGACCCTTGGAAAATTCCTTGGAGGGCCGATCACCACGCATGATGTAACGTCAACACTGACCGCCACTGTTGGACTGGACCCACGCATTCTGGACCGCCGCATTGAAGAATGGAACAATCTGGAAGTAATTGGGATCGGAGAACCAATAACGCAAGACGATGACGAATTGGCACTGCAAACGCTGAAGGAGCGGATACGCTACGAGAACGGACGATACTCAGTTCCTCTGCCATTCAAGGACGACCACCCGATAATGCCCGACAACCTTGGCCTCTGCGTGAAACAGTTGGTCGGACTTCGTACACGTATGCTTTCAAAGCCAACGATGATGCATTCCGCAGACAAAATCGTGAAAGAATGGCTCGACAACGACATCATTGAAGAAGTGCCAAAAGAAGAGCTCCAACACGCCGTCGGACAATTGGTCGTGTACGCACCATTTCACTTGGTCGCCAAAGAATCAAGCAAGTCAACCCCGTTCCGTCTCGTGCACAATGGATCTGCAGCTCTCAAGGGAGCTCCATCGCTCAACAAGCTTCTTTGCCGAGGACCCGTCCTTCTACCCAATCTGGTGGGCGTCATGATCCGATTCCGTGAGTCCCAAGTGGTTGCCACAAGTGACGTCGAAAAGGCATTCCTTCAACTTGGCTTGCAAGAAGAATATCGAGATGCACTGCGGTTCATATACCCCAAGAACTGGAAGGACCCTATTCATAATGATGGACTGACCCACTACCGATTCAAGAGGATCAATTTTGGTCTCGTGTCTTCACCATTCCTGCTTGCTGGTACGTTAAATCTTCACTTCGAAAAGCTACTACCGTTCGGACCAGAGATCCTACGAGACAGCTACGTCGACAACATTCTGACCAGGGGTGACACACCTCAAGAGGCTCTACAGAAAATGCTGTTCGTAGAAGAAGAGATGAAGCATTTCGGCATGAAGCTTTCGCAGTACTACAGCAACGATCCCTCCCTGCAAACGCGATGGAAGCAGGAAGACATGGTGTGCAAGTACCTCGGAATCCAATGGGACACACACGCGGACCTCCTGATGTACGACTTCTCCGATGTCAAGGTCGCCCGACAGACCAAGAGAGGCATACTGAGTGCTCTATGCCAATGCTACGATCCCCTGGGTCTCATGTTTCCAACACTCCTGAAATGGAAACTTCTCGTTCAAGATTTATGGCGCAAAGAACTAGACTGGGATCAGCCAATCGACCATGCAGACGCCAGGCAGTTCCAAGAACTCATGACCTCAAACATGAAACTCCACGTTCCTCGCCTCGCCACAACATCCGACGATGTGCACCTGGTGGTGTTCACGGATGCAAGCAAATCCGCCTTCGCTGCCGTGGCCTATCTCATAACGGAAGGCTATACTCCAGAGTTGCTGATCTGTCGTGCAAGACTGGCCCCACTGAAAGGAAGCACGATACCGAAGCTCGAACTCCTTGGTGTCCTAATAGGCGCACGACTTGTGAATTTCATCAAGCACCATACCTCAAAACGGATCCGCAGCACTACACTCTACTCCGACTCGATGATTGTGCTACACTGGATACTCAACAAAGAGGCAGACGTTCCGCGCTTCAACCACCACCGCCTGGTTGAAATTCGTGCCACGGATTGTGAGTTTCGCTACGTAAACACGAAGTTGAATCCTGCCGACATTGCCACTCGAGGAGCAACGACAAGTGAGCTCAGCACAACTTCGCTCTGGTGGAACGGGCCTGCATTCCTCTCGTCACCAAAAGAACAATGGCCTCACGAAGAAATTCGAAAACCACCTGGCTTCCCAACCGTGGAGAAAGAAGTAAATGCAACGACGATCGTCCACGAGCCAGTCATCCAACCGGAACGTTTCTCATCCTTTGAGAAACTGCTTCACACCATGATGTTCGTCATTTTGTTCATTCAAAGGCTTTCTTCCGGAAAAAGAGCCTGCGGCAAACCACCTGAACATGCCATCCGTCGTCTTATACTCGAAGCACAGCGTCGCCATCCACCAACAGATGACCAAATTCGTAACCTTCGGATGATCCAGGACGAGCACGGACTATGGAGAAGCAGAGGTCGGCTCCAAAATTCCGCATTGGCAGCAGATGCAAGAATGCCCCTGTTCTTACCGAAAAACGACGCCTTCACGAAATTGATGATAATGAAGTCACACAAAGACTGTAACCATGGGTCTATATCGATGACTATGTCCAACATTCGTCAAACGTACTGGACCCCCTCCGCACGAGCAACAATACGCAGCGTTATCAGAGGGTGCTCTCTATGCCGCAGAAGAAGAACGACACCATTCATGCTCCCCGAAACACCACAACTGCCAGAGTTCCGGGTACAGCCGAGCCAGCCATTTGCCCACGTGGGCACAGACCTGGCCGGACCATTCACCGTCAAGAACGCCCACTGTGGAGACGCAGTCAAGACTTGGATCGTACTCTTCACGTGTCTCACGAGCCGTGCAGTACATCTTGAGCTGTGTTTCGGTCTCTCAGCAATGGAACTGTTGCGCTGCCTGCGAAAATTCATCTCACGGCGAGGACGCTCGCTGTCATTCATCAGCGATAACGGAACAAACTTTCGGGGAATCGTCAAGACCGTCCTGAGTTGGAAAGGAGAAGGAGATGAAGACGTGTTCTACTGTGAAGACCTCGACGTGAAATGGACATTCATTCCTTCCCTCTCACCGTGGAGTGGCGGATTCTACGAACGAATGATCGGTCTGGTCAAGCAAACACTGCGAAGAACAATACCGCGAAGACTGCTCAACATCGATGAGTTTGCTACGTTCATTACCGAAGCTGAAGCTGTTGTCAACTGCCGCCCCCTTACGTATGTCGCCGAAGACTCTATCATTCTTCGCCCCATGGACATCATCTGTCCCAGAGCGAAACCTGGAGTTCCACTATCGATTCAAGTCGAAGAAGACCTGCCGTCCACGACCGTGGAGGAATTGTGGAGCAATGCGAAGAACCGAGTCTCAAAATTCTGGGAATGCTGGAAGGACGACTACTTATCGCTTCTCAGAGAGAGAAGCCAGAAGGGCCTAAGACAACCACGCTCCACCGCTAATCGAGCTCCACGAGTAGGAGAAATTGTCCTGCTAGACGAACCAAACATGTCCAACGCGTGCTGGAAAATGGCCAAGATCATCTCTCTTTTCCCCAGTACGGACGGGAATATCCGAAGTGTGGAAGTACAAACAGCAAACGGAAGAACTTCGAGAAGATCCATCGCCACAGTTCACCCACTGGAGCTATGTACCAACAACGAGCGGAAAGAAGACGCACAGGAGAAACCACCATGCATACGAGAAGAACGCAAAGGGCAGTACAACCTGAGACCACGGAAGCAGCAGAACTACGCCTTTTATGTGATAGCGATGTTGTGCCTCATTGCAACAACCGAATCAAGAACCTGTCCCATAGGTACTCCTCTGGTGTACCGCGAGAGATGCTCAACAAATGGGTATGTCGTCGGCATAACTGCAAGTGGAGCATGCTGGGACGAGATCAATTGCCAACACGGAGAGCTCCGCCCGCTTGAAGAATACGAACTGTCATCACAGGTACAATGCGGACCGAGATGCACCTGCCCCCATTGGTCGTCTGGATGTGTTCACCACTCGGAAATAACGGATCTCCACAAACTGAAGGATCGATTGTTCCGTCTACGACCACAAGTGAGCCTCCACAAGATGCACAAAAGTGACATTGAATACCAGGAAACGCTTCCAATGGTTATGATCGCTGATCAATCCACACACTTCGTCACTTCACTGGATATCTCACTTATCCAGGCAAACAGCACCCACCCATTCATCTGCTTCGGAGATGGTGAAGCCACAGGAGACGCTTCATACTGCCGTCAACACTCATGTATCAATGGAACACGCTTCTGCATCACTCCGAACACGGAGAAGGCATTCCTGAGATCGCCAGATGGACCAATACCTATTCTTGCATGGGGTACACGAACGGTGAAAATGTTCAGACCTCCACTACTGAAGAGAGAACGTCCTCCCTGCCACCTCTTTCTGAACTGCCACAAGGAAGGAGGACTGCACGTTGGCAGATTGGATACCTGTGACGCTCAATTCCTGGAAATCTGCATCAGAAGCCAATGCAAGAGGTACGATAACTCAGAGGCAACACACTTCAAACCACCCAGAAACATTCTCCTTTCAACTCAAGCATACAACGTCAGTCTGTGGAACAGTGGTAAAACCCTTGCAACCAACTCCATGGTGTGTGCACCGTCTCCCGTCTGCAAACTCATCAAATGCACGTTTTGTCTGGAGTACATAACACACCTTGAATGTTTCCTGTACGACCTTCTACTGGATGCAGCGATACTCTTTGTAATTTGGGCTTTCTTGTGGGCAACCATAACACTGGTCAGTCGTTGCGGAAGAAGAACGAACGACAAGGAGCAAAGGACCGAAGCGGATCTCAAGCAGAAAGTAACGTTGCTGGAAAAAACGACACGAACTCAAGGACACAGACGTCTCCTGGAGGTTATTCCTCTTCTCGTACTTCTCTTCCTGTCTACAACCACCGAAGGATGCGGAACAGCGGCTAGTTTCCAAGCAACGGTGAAAGACTGCCAGATATCAAGCAAAGGATTGGTCACTTGTGTCTTCAAAGACACTACACTGCTCACAGCGAACGAAGGAACGGAAGTCTGCATCTCATTCCAAGACAATCAACGGCGAACAATGACACGAATTCGCATCCAGGCAAATTTCCTCCATATCTGCAACGCCCGCTCTATGTTCTACACAGCTGAATTGAAATTGAAAACCTTTACGGTACGAAGATGCCCTGGAATGGGATCATGCACAGGAAAAAATTGTTTGTCAACCTCACCGAAAGAAGAAATCACGGAATTCGCTACTCTCAATTCATCAATCGGAATAACACGTTGTGAAGAAGCATGTGGCGGAATAACGTGTGGCTGCCTTCTATTCGGAAGCGGCTGCAGATTTAGCAGAACGATAGCCGAAATGACGTCACACCCCGTCAAGCCGATAGAAATATTCGAGTGCATTTGGGAGAAGATCGTCTTCATCACGCTGACCAAGGAGACAGCCTCTACATCGGAAAAGTACGAAATTTTTATGCGGCCGGGAGAGACCTCTCACGAGGAGCTAACAAAGCTGAATGTTTCCATCACGATTGACTCGGCCACCTTCCATCTGGACAACCCACTCGAGAAATACTTCGCCCGACAAGCGGAGAACTACGTTCTGCTCGAAGAAGACGCGGTTCAACTAGCACATATCATGCGATGTCACTCGAAGGACATCAGCCCTTCAAACTGCTACTTGGACGCCTCACGACTAAAATGCAGGACGGCCGACGGCATGGTGGATTGTGTGCCCGGAGACAACGCGCAACTGTCCTCGAGACTGCAAACCCATCTGCTACCTCAATTCTTCGACGAAAGACGCTACATCTTGACGAATAAGAGGATCTACGCAGAAGATCGCGGAAGCGCCATCTTACAGCTGAACACTAACGGATTCGAAGCTACTGTACAAACAGAAATGAGCACATGTAAAGTAATAGACGCGACTGCTACCGGATGTTACGGATGTCACGAAGGAGCTCATTTGTCCTACACTTGTGTTACGGACTTTGGAAAACAAATTGCTACTGTCATCTGCCCGTCAGGACACTTCACTATGGATTGTGACTCAACCAATCGAACAAAAACTGTGATCATCAACCTAAACAAAAGCAACATCGACGAGACATGCAACATCACGTGCCCTGGATCAAACACCGCGTTTCATCTGATCGCCAAATTGGACTTTCTCCCGGACGAAGTAGACGACTGGTCCACTGACCACGAATTGATCTCGACCTCATGGATTGATGAACTCACCTCGAAGATCGCCGACTATTTAAAGAAGACAATTATAACATTATTTGTATTGTTGATCATTTACCTTATTGTGAAAATCGTGTTATTAATACTCTAAACTTTTGCCGGGCCCGAGTGTCCAGAATTATGGTTGATTTATTTTAAGACTACAATTCATTCTGGAAGCATTTCTTATCATGTCAATGAAACGTAGACTAGGATTTAGATTGTAAAAAAGGGCTTCTGGCCAAGTTTATGGTCAGGTTGTAATTCTCTAAACTGATAAGAACTTTGCATATAAATATCGTGTGAACAGTTAATAAATTATTCGGCACAACCGGCTTGGTATTCGGGGGTAACAGACATCGCATCAATACAATTGTACTTCCATTACTTCCATGTATTTGACGTTTTCCACGTAAAGTTCTGACTCCTTCTTGGCATCATCAGCACAGAATGGAACTCATTTTGCATACAATACGTCAAGAAATAAAAATAAAAAACCACCTTTACTAGGAATCTGAGGACGGCAAGTTCTGGACAGTAGACGTCTCTCTCGAATGACTCATTCCATACGGGGTTGAAACCTGCAATATTATGGTTGTTTTTAAATTTCTTTGGGTCACCTCAACGCCTCATCTGACAGGAGAGCGTTGCGGTTCTCAGAAGGTATAGAACAATACATGAATAGCGATTGGCTCGCGTAGGGTTGACAAACTTCCAGCTGTGTTATTTTTGAACAACCAATAACTTCTACGGTACATCGCAAGGTGCGCGGCGCGCACCCAATTTTTGTTCGAGACTTCGCCAGGTGATCCGGGCACCATCCTGAGTTTCATCAGAGAATGCTACATATTAAAGAATCCTCATACCATTATCCTTAATCGTTCTCGTCTTCATTTTCCATTCGTCTCTGGGTATTCCGAAGATCTGACAGCTCACATAAGGATCAATAATGTCCTTTCCGGGATCTGGTTTTGGCAAGTACTGGGCACTAATGATCTGAAAGTACATATATTACGATATTGACGTATAAAACAAGACTTTGAGAAAATAGTGCAAAACATCTGTATGTGCACTGTCTATAGGTACGGCAAATTCTGATTGTCAGGAGAACTTTTCTTCAGATAATTTATATGAATAATATACCAAGATAGGCTCTAACGGTTCCAAGAACTTTAAAGCGAAATACCGGCCGGTTATTGAAACACATCGAGTCCACGATGCGTTTCAAAAACCGGCCGGTATTTCGCTTTAACTGAACATCGAATAAAAACTTACACCAATACCGATTCTCAGCTGTGGGCGACTTACATGACGCGGATCTGAAAAAGGCTTCTAAAAATGTGTTCATTCGTAGCATTCAAATATCCTAAAGTATATTGTATATTTGCAAAACAGAAATACTAGTTGTGATCTATGACCCTAAAAATTATCTTGAAAATGAAAAAATATACCCATTCCCTTGAGAAGCACGCTGGGTTTCAGCACATAACCGCAGTTTCCGTTAATTCTGAACAATCCGTTATTGAGGTCCAGCTCCTCGCCGGCGGTCTAAAAATAATGGAGAAAAGGGTGCTGTTAGCAGTGAGTAGATGCCGATTCCAAATCATCTACGCTGGGATAAAGCTCCCCAACTAAAGGTACAATCACTAAGGGAGTATTTTCCAAGGGAAGTAGATCCCTTATTGATGCTCACCTCATCCCTTAGGAAGCGTAGTGAGGGAAGAAGCTCCCAAAGTTCCTACCAAAAGTCTATGTCATGCCGTGAGAGAGAAGCACATATCGATTCAGAGTATAATTTGTCGATACTGTACACTGTACGACTGTACTGGCGGCTTCTATGCGCTAGGACCATTTTTCCATGACAATTTTTGACCGTTTGCTATCTAAAAATATCTTTACAAGTAAAAGTTGGGACCAGAACGAACCTGGAAATTCATCGCTACACTCTGCACACCACATAACCACGAGTGCATCGGATGCATATTTGAAGAGTCTTGTCGGAGACCCTACAATTAATGAATGTTATTTCGAAACGATCTATGATAAATTATTTCGACATTGGACGCTATGGTTTGAAGGAGGGCGACATTGAGTCAGAAAGAGATAACGAATTATTAGTATGCATAAATATAGAAAACATTCAGTCCAAGACATGTTTTACAGGATGAAGCACAGACCTTCATTCTGGCTACTTCTAGAATGTAATTTCCAAATGTGATATTATACAGTAATCTTACACTACCTTCGGATAACTCTTCACAAACCGTTCGACGGTGTAAGCGAATAAAGGAGTCCCGGCTTCGAACAACGTAGCAACTTTGGTCTCCGATAGTGATGGAGATCCGTCGAGTGGATCTGAAAGGAGAGGGATTGTTACATTTACATGAGCAACACAAGAAAACAATTTCCTTCAAATTTACCACATAAAAAGGTGCGGCGCGGCGCCTTTGTTCTATCCTCATCACGTCTGCACGATGCGCGAGGGTCTTGCTAAATTCGCGCGAGGACTTTAGCGAGGCGAAAGGTAGGCGAACCTGGGCACACAGTCATTGCAGAATTTTACCGTCGTAACGTTTCTGTTGCTGGAGTTTCAAATTTTTGGTTCTGTTGGTTGGAGTTTCAACTTTCGACAGAAGTTTGGAAAGGCTTACAACGAATACAACGGTACTTACGATTTTTAATGTCCGCATAGACATTGGAAGTGTTCAGTTTGACTGACGGTAGTGATATAATCGCAGAGAATGATGGGTCGAGAGGAAGGTTGTGTGCTGGCTGAAATCAAAAATGAAACCAAACTTCATAGAATCTTACACTTCTTCACCCTTCTGTGAACTTCAGAGGAGTGATGGCCTTATCGAAAACCTTTTCTTTTATTTCTAACTGTGATACATAACATATCGTGGTCTGGTTCCGTAATATACATGTATCCGCTGTGATTATACTAGAATACAGACAATAACAATGATTGTGCAAGTTAGCTGTTAATGGTTTGGTCTGATTGCTTAGTTGCACGGGGAAGGCATACTTATTACTTAATTTACGGAAACGTCGAGTAAATACAGTTGACACTTTTGAAGCTACTGCAGCGTAGTCTGGTTCCGAACCTCACCTTCCTGATTCCAAATTCCGAAAACGAAAGCGAAACAATTGACCCCCTGTTCGTCAATTGACCCCCTGTTCGTCAATTGACCCCCTGTTCGTCAATTGACCCCCTGTTCGTCAATTGACCCCCTGTTCGTCAATTGACCCCCTGTTCGTCAATTGACCCCCTGTTCGTCAATTGACCCCCTGTTCGTCAATTGACCCCCTGTTCAATTGACCCCCTGTTCGTCAATTGACCCCCTGTTCGTCAATTGACCCCCTGTTCGTCAATTGACCCCCTGTTCGTCAATTGACCCCCTGTTCGTCCCGTGTGCGGCTGCTCCCAATTCCCTCTCTTGGTACAAGGTCAGTTTAAAATGGGTACTAAGGACGGAAAAAGGCACCTTTCGGAAACTTTGGGTGGTGAACTTGATCACCACTTTTCTGACAGTGTTATTGAAAGGTTAGCCGATGCTATTCTCGCCAAGAGTAAGAATTGCTCTAATTGCGAGGCTAACCTCAAAATAATCGAGAGACAACAGGCCAAAATCTCCGAGCTTGAGGTGAAAATCCAGGAAATTGAGGTAAGACTGAGTAATCCCCAGGTGAATGTGGCTACTAACTCTTTTTTTGCACAAAGCAAGCTTACTAACCAATTCTTGCAACACAATCAAGAAGCTGCTTCGCTTTTTACAAAAGTTAGTTCTATCAAGTACATCAGTGAATACGAGGAGAAGAAGACGCACGCAGTCATCGAACGTTTGCCTGACGAGGACAAGAAGTCCAACCTCGCCGACATCGACAAGCTGTTCATTGAGGAAACGGTTAGCAAAATGGTTGAGGCTGGTGTCCTCAAAGAGGGTGATTACATTGAGGCATGGCGGCATCCCAACAAAAACCCAAACTTTGCACGGCCTGTTAAAGTACGGTTCGTTTCCAAAAACGCACGCAATGCATTCCTTTCGGCTTTTCATATTCACAAAGCAACTCTCAGAGGGTCGCGTCCCCTAGCATTTGCTAGGCGTGACATGACTATTCCTGAACTGAAATTACAGGGAATGATGCGGCATTCAGTTAAGCTGGAAAACGAGAAAGCTGGTCGACGTGTCTATACTTATAGAGACTTGGAGATCCTCGAAGTCAGGAGTGGTGGTGTTGGTGGCACTAATTCCACCGACTAGGACATCACCAGGAACCACAGACCAAGTAAGTTTAACTCCTTTGTGCCGTTTATATTTCAGTCTTTTTCAAATAGTCATCGTTGCAAAAAGTTGTCTCAACATCGTAAATCATCAGACTTAAATTCTCCTTCTCATCCGTGTCCATATACTGTAGATTCTCCTGTTTATGATAACTCTCGATTTCACCTTAATTGTGCGCTGCTTAACGCTCATTCCATTGTTGATAAGACAAATAGTGTATTGCTTTCCGAATATATCACTAAAAACCGAACTGATATAGTTTTCCTCTGTGAAAGTTGGCTACGTGAGCACCACTCTGATTCGCTCATCAATATTCCTGAATTTTTAACGCTTCGATGCGACCGAAAGGCAGATAGTGAAATGGGTAAACGTGGTGGTGGCGTTCTGTGTTACTATAGAAACTCTCATAAAATAATAGAAATCCCATTGTCATCCACTAAAAATGTAGACATTCTTTGTTTTGATCTTGTTGATAAGGAGCAAAAGTATAGATTTTTCCTTATTTATCGGCCGCCTAAAGTGTCGTTTCTCGAAACAAAAGATATGTGCAACATCATTTTGGAGTCCAAAAGACCAACAAACAATTATATCCTTGGCGACCTCAATCTGCCGAAATACAATTGGAATGCAATTAGGGCACCTAATGACGCAATAGGAAAATTGATTTTTGATCTCCAGTTGCAATTAAATCTCAGCCAACTTGTTAAGGAGCCTACAAGAATTGCAAATAATGGCACCAGTGCTTTACTTGATGTGGTATTAACTGACCATGAGCATTCAATTTGTGATATTAAGATCAATCCGCCCTTTGTCGACAGTGATCATCTTAGCGTTAACTTTTCGTTGGAAATAACTCCGGATCCCATACACGAACCAGCTAGCAACATTTATTTTGACTTCAAAAATTGCGACTACGATGCGATAAATAGGTGTTTGGCTAACTGCGATTGGAGTTCTTATCGATACTACGGTATCCTCTTTGCAGCAAAATTATGACCTTTTTCTTGCCATTACAAATGACGTCATTCATCACTTTGTACCCATACGCCATAAAAAACCAAAATCTCCATTTGTGTTGCCAAAACGTGTATTAAACCTGAGAAAGTCCAAATTGGCATTATGGAAACAATCCCGTAGTAATCCCACGCTCTTGAGTTCGTACAAACAGATTGACAAGGAATACAAAAAAGCTATGAGGGAGATAAGAAAAGAATTTGAGTTTAAATTATCCGAAACGGGCGACGTTACAAGTATCCATAAATTTGTTAGATATCGTATGAAACCTAAAGTAGAAATTCCCGTCCTTCGAAACAAAGACGGTTCCGCTTCATTCACGTCCTCTCAAAAAGCTAAATCCTTCGCCGAAGTCTTTTCCAGTGTTTTTGCAATTGATAATGGTAACATGCCACATCTCAAACAAATGTCCTGTATTGACCTTAATATATCCTTTGATCCACATGTTGTAACTCAATATCTGTCAAAGCTGCCTTGCAAAGTCAATTTTAGTTTGGAAGGCCTTAACCACTACTTTATGAAGAAAACATCAGTTCCTTTGGCTATTCCATTATCTAGACTATTTTACCAATCCTTTCACGCTGGTGTTGTACCCAACCAATGGAAACAGTCTGTTATTTGCCCTATTCATAAAAAAGGAGTCAAATCAGATCCCTCAAACTATAGGCCAATTTCTTTAACCTCACCGGTATGCAGGGTAATGGAAAAAATGGTCTCTTTTTCCATAAGAAACCAGTTTAGGCATAGAATAACAGATTACCAGTTTGGTTTCTTGGCGAAACGCAGCTGCATTTCCCAACTTCTAGGTACTCATTCAGAATGGCAAGTTCTAGAACGGAACAAGAATCCGTTTGATGTAATATACTTCGATTTTAAAAAAGCTTTTGACATGGTACCGCACCAAAAGCTGCTTTTAAAGCTCAAATCCTTTGGTCTTGATGCTTTAACATTGAAATGGATCAAAGCATTTCTTCAAGGCAGGGTATCTTGCGTTAAAATAAAAAGTTCCTTCTCAGACAGTTTCCCTATAAATTCAGGTGTACCTCAGGGTTCGGTTTTAGGACCACTACTCTTCTTAATCTACGTGAACGATATCGTAGACATTGTTTCCGATGGTGTAAGTTGTTCGTTATTTGCTGATGATTTAAAGATATTTAGTACATCTCCTATTCTCCTTCAGGAAACAATAAATTCAGTTATGCTGTGGTCTAATGAATGGCAACTACCACTCGCCCCCAATAAGAGCATTGTTTTGAATATTGGCAGGGCAAACTTAAAGCACGACTACTTTATTGATGACATCCTACTTCCCAAGTCAGAAACAGTGAGAGATCTAGGGATCCTGACGGATAATTCTCTTACATTCGACGCTCACATAAAAGAAATTGTTCGAAGGACCAATGTAAGAGTTTCTTCCTTAATCTACACATTTCAGCATCTCAACCCCGCACTCGCAAAGAAACTTTATGTGACGTACGTTCGTCCCATATTAGAATATGGGTCCGAATTATGGCACCCAACAAAGAATAGCCGCAATACAAGGTTACTTGAGTCTCCTTTAAGAAAATTGACAAGAATAGCTTTTAGAAGAAGTGGTACATCCTATAACTCATACACACACAGACTACAAATGATTGATCTTGATACACAATATATCCGCAGACAAAAACAGGACATAGTCACATGTTTCAAGCTGATTATCCAGGAAATTAACTGGAATCCAGGAGATCACCTAGTCAGAGCGTCTACAAGGCGAAGCAGTCGGAGACCTCTTCGACTGCTCCCCTCAAGACGTAAATATTCTTCTAGCAATTGGTTCTTTGAAAGAATTGTTCCTCTTTGGAACCGTATCCTTGCTAACGTTGAGGACTTTGCTTCTGTGCAAGTTCTCAAGTCAGCGTTGGAACACATTGACTTAAAGCACCTCGGTGCTGACCAAAGTTTTTTGCGGTCACTCAATTGAGAATTCAATTTCAAATTCCAAATTCCGAGTAGTCATTTTGCCTGAACTCTCGGACAGAACAATCATGAAACGTACAAGTGCCAGTTCTTTTGAAGGGGGAGCTGCACTTATGAATTCAAGTTGATATTTTGTATCCGAGCTAGGTGGAGGGCGACCCGCTCGTGACCCTTCTATTGATATTTGATGTTGTTGATTGTGATTGATTGTGTTACGCTACTATTGTGACTTCTGTGCTATTGAATTATTTCGGTTACTTTATAATATCATGTATAATAATGGTATTTTTCGATGTATCTACTATTTGTATTCGTAGTTATTTTTAATTTAATTTATGTTCCCCGTAAGTAGTAAAGGACTTGAACCCTTTACTCTGTGGGACCTGGTTATTATTTTCTCGCTTACCTTGTTATTTTGTACTTGTCGTTTTTATCAATAAACCTTTATTTCTGAAACTATGGAACTAACCTTTTCCTTTCCGGAATCTGGTGTATCCGGTTCTTCATCATCATCAACATCGTCCGATGTTATTATCTTCTTGCCTCTGAAATGAAGTAGATGGTAAGCATTTGGCGACGGTTCCTGTTTTTTCCCTTTGCCCCAACCATTTGGTGACCCTTTCTCGAAAACCGTCGTCAAGTGGTCAAGTCCTCTATGTGGTCGCCAAATGGTCGGTAGACGGTCACTAATTGATTTCTTAGGTGAAGGTGAAACCCATCCCCTTCTGTGGTTTCGGCAATTATTTCCGTTTTCTTGTGATGATAAGAAACTAACCCTAATTTCCCAAGCAACTAGGCAAAGAGGCTGGTTTCACTAAAAGTTGACCACATATGACAACTTGACAACTGTACCCATAGTAGCTTACCACTGCTAGTCAAATACAAAACAAAAGGTACTGCAGATACCAAGCCTAGTAAAGGCTCATGTAGGTGGCTGATCCTATTGGTACGGACTGTTCCTTTGTCCTCTGTCCTTTCTCTTTACTATTTTGCTGTACTCATTCCTGTAAATGTCTATGATTATGATAAAGGTTTAGATGAAAACCTGAGTAAGATCTTCCTCTTCAGCTGATTTGGACTCGGAAGCGGGTGTTTTCCAGAATCACGGCCACTCACGTACAATTGGTCACCGAGGATCTAAACGCGCCAAAAGATTACCAGAATTGGAATTTGCCATCCCCAGAAAAATGACATGAGTGACTGATTGTAGTAGTGTTGTAGTGTACAAGTTAAGACGAAGAGTAAGATAGAGGGAGAAAAAGAGGGAGAGCGGGAGAGGAGGAAAGATAGAGAGAGCGTGAGAGAGATAAGGGAAGACATCGAGAGAACGAGGTTGGAGAGACTAGATAAATATACTGGGGAGGATGAAGTTTTCTGTAAATACTAACTAACACTGGTGGTATAATACGGGCAGAAGACGTACAAAGACTAACACCAACTTCTCGCTAGGGCGCTATTATCATGTGTTTCTGAAGCGTATGCTACAACTGCATTGCCAATAAGCCAATCAGTTCTCATCGCCGGTCATAAAAACATGTGCCATATCCCATATCAAGCGGTATAACATCCGGTTTTTGAAACTTCCGTTGGACGCTGAACTTGAATTACCATGTATTCTATGCAAATAACTGCGCGAGTCTTATTCTAATTATATTCACTTGTACACGGGATAGCAGTTCTCCAACACAAGTTTCATAAACCGGCCATTATACCGCTTTAACAACCAAAAGAAGGATAACATACCTCTTTAAACACCTCGGCCATCACTTTCTGCTGCACAAGACCGACGTGGTTCTCAATGGTGAGAATCACCGGATAGGGAGACGTTTCGAAAGCGCAACGCTGGAAATAAACAAGATTTTTTTTTAAAAATACGCTGAAAAGAAATAAGAAATAAGTTAGAATAGGACAAAACCAATGCGACAGGTCCTAAAGCCTAAAGCTCACCCTACTGTAAGACGTCTTTTTTGCCAGTCCAGCTTTCTTAGACTAGACCACGCTGGTACGTTGGTAGTTTCCGACTTTCGTCTGTCGTACAGCCCATTTTATATCATTTGTCGGACTGGCTACGTTTATTAGTTCCCCTCTGATTGCACGTGCGGTTATTCATTCTTAAATGAAACCGACTGTGCCCGCTAGCGTCCCTATTATTCGAGAAACGTGTTCGGGCACATATCGTTTTTTTAGGTTGCTACAGACCTACCATGTTATTTGGTGATATGCTCCCCGCGTAATCAATAAACCACATCAACAAAACTGTAAAATCCCTCTACAGTACCTTAATTGCCTCCAAAGTATGCCTCAAAGTAACTGGCGTAATCAAAGTCCTCTTATGAGTAATCACTGGCTCTCCATGGTCGCCGTCAAATAGATCCACTAAAATAATCAACATAAGAGCTAAAGAGTGCGTAGAGAGTGCGAGAGCAGAAGAGATTCAGAGCGCATGTGAGCATAGGGAGGGATCCCTGTGTGTTGGTGAATACGGCCCCTGTATCATTGTATTTCTTTTACCCGGTTCTACAAGTTTTTTTTTAAATTCCCAAGAATTCCCTGTAGTACTCCTTCCAAGTAACTATGCGTCACAAAAGGCACAAAACTTCTCGCTCGCGAAGAAAAACTACGACAATGACGCATTTGATGAGTACTCTTTGCGAAAAGACTTTTTTTGTACCAACGCATACCCGCACGCCCGCGCACACATACGCATACACGCACACTCGCACACACGCACACACACACACAAACACACACACACACACACACATATATATACACACACACTCGCACACCACACACACACACACACACACACACGCGCACACACTATAATATATAAAAAAAACCAACATTCTAGAAGTCTGGCTCCTTTCTTCAATGCTGAAATATACCCTTCAACGGTAGCTTCCCCTTTCAGTTGTAGGCCGGTTAGATAGGTGTTGTGCGATGAACTGCAGAAATAATGGGACAGCGTTTGGTCCATATCCTGTAAACAATTAGAATAACACATCGCGAACCGTTTGTTATCCACCGGCCATAACAAGAAGCAAGAAAAAGACCAACCCGCAAGGAACTCTACGTCTTATACGGATAATTAGGGAAGATAAGGTAGGAAGTTATTTCTTCTCTGAGCGAGCTTCCCTTACAATGAAGGGTAATCAATGTGGTCATAAGATAGTGAAACGTCTACTCACCTGGAAAACAGATTCATGTCCCGGCTTCAGAATATTTCCCCATCGTGACTGTAAGAGACGCCGGACGCCTATAAACTGTCCAAATTTACATGCAAAATTCTAGATAAAGCGGTATAACAACCCGTTTTTTGAAACGGATTTTGGAGAACTATGTTGTCCAAAACTGTTGCGAAGCTGAAACAATTCAGAGCAAAATGTGAAGAGAGAGAGAGAGAGAGAGAAAATTAAGAAACCGAGATTTAGTTTCAGGTGCCACGCTCCCCAGGGCCGCTTCTAGGTTCGCCTCAATGTCTGTCCACATTATTTCAATTAAAGCGAAATACCGGCCGGTTTTTGAAACGTACCGTGGACAACTGAATTCTTACGTATTTATGCTAAGTTACTCGAATTTAACTCTATTTTTTTATTCTAATTTATGTTCATTTGCATAAGCTGAATAAGAATGCTGGTGTGCTTGATGTGTTTCAAAAATCGGCCGGCATTTCGCTTTAAAGAAATTGCACCCACCAACAATTCCCATGACCTTCTCCTTCTGACTGTCTTGTTGGACGCCTTCAAAGGTTTCGAGGATCGATTCCGCTTTGTTTTCCGTTACATCGGAGAACTAAAGGAAATCACGGTCTCTTATCCAAAATACATACTGTAGGTAGACTGTAGACTGTACAGATACTGTAGGCATTCAATCAAAAATTCCAATTAAAAAAGAGGTACTGCACCATACAGCAATCACAACAACACTATCTACTTATGTTTAAGATTCCGTACGTCAACGTGAATTACGATTCCGCGCTGTACCATAACCATTGTTTAGTGACACTCATAAATACGCAAGAAAACGACTTACATTTTGTTCCTCGGTCAGGAATCGGTATAGTTCACTAGAGTTCCAACTTTCAATACCTGCTTCAGAGTACGATCTAAACACTAAGGAAAGTTTACGTGCAAGCGGCGTGCGAAAACCATTATTTGAAATGACCAGCGTTTTGGTCTAATGTCACATAACATATTTAAGTGGCTGCAGGGGATAGAGTTAGGGATTTAAGAACTACGGTGCCACTACGGTATCATCCAAGGGCACTTACCTCAGCACATGCGCTAAATCGGGTCTATCCGTGAGCATGTTGAAGAACTTAAGAAATTCCTCTTCATCGAGAGTACCATCCTTCTTCACGATATCAGACTCCTGGAAACATAAACATTAAGAAATGTTTTGATTCCCGTCAAACTTACACCTCAACGGAGACGTAACATTTGGTAGCAGTGTAACTCTGGGACACGGGTACGATTCAATCCCAAGGTTAACTCAGCAACAAAGGTATCTGCGCAACTCTTGGGATCTCATGTAAGGGTATGATTCGGAGTAGGCTCCCCAAGCCCTCAACTGGCACAATTGATAAAAATAATTATCTTATCAACATAAAGAAACAATAAAAAACTCACGCTAAAAACTGTCTTCGCATACTTTTCCGACAACTGAAGGTTGAGTTTCTTGAGCAACTCCCAGATTTCACTGAACGAGAGTTTTCCTGAAAGTATTCGTCATTTTTTTTTGTTTATATCGCCAGCCATCCTCCCCCTACACATGAAGAAAAGCTTGAGAAACCCTTTTATCTAGCCCACAGTGCCGCTAATCAAATGGTTACACGCATAAATGGCATAAATTCATAAAAAAATCATTTCACTAATATGTCCTTAATTGATGGGGTTTCAAGTCTCTTCCACCGGACAAGCGTCTACAAGCGGGTAACAACGGGTTTATGAAACGTATGCTGGGCACTTTACGGTTGCTGTTTCACTGAGCTGACAATATATCACAATACGGATGTTATTCCACATTAAATTATTAAGTTCCCTCAGTCTCAGAGTACTATCTATTAATCCTATAGCAAATGTTATGAAACTCCAATTTTCGTCAAATGAACTTTCGGCGCCAGGAGCCCATTCATTGCTGTCTATTGAAAACACATTACACGCATGCCTGTATTGACTAAGTACTGCAAATATTGAGTGAAAGAGAATTGGTGAGATTGCGACAAATACTGTATAGAAAGTGAGCGGACACTGAGTCATTGTTGATATAAAATGAGGAAAGTAGTTAGTTCAAAATGTATCTCTGGGGCTACATTCACTCAATTTACATAATCGAAATGAAGGAGATATAGAGAAGGAAGGAGAGTGAGAGAGAGAGAGAGAGAGAGAGAGAGGGAGAGAGAGAGAGGGTGTGAGAGAGAGAGAAAGAAGGAGAAGGAGAGCGAGAGATAGATAGAAAGGGAAGGAGAGAGGGTGAGATACTGAGAGATACATATGATATACATTCCCTGCACGTCGATTTCCAAGAATCTCCGTCCATGCTTCGCCACTTTGGTGCAGTTGGAGCTAGTTCACCCCTGCCGCGACTTTTGCCCGCCGCGCTGAGCTGGCGGAACTATTCTTGTGCGGCAAGTTCGCCGAACTTTGCGGTGGGCGATATAGTCTAAGATACGGCTCACCGTTTCTATTCGTGTCCGCCTTATGGAATTGTTCCAAGAGCCAGGCTTTCTCATTGAATTGAGCTCGTTGCTCCTTGGCAGTCGTAATCAGATACCCCAGAGCGTTTACCCAACGATCCCTAAAATTATTCACAATCAGATTTGGTGCAAGCCACACCTTGTCCGCCTTATGAAACTTTAAAGCGATATACCGGCCGGTTTTTGAAACACATAGTGGACAACTGAGCTCTTACGGATTTATGTTGATTTACTCGAATTTAGCTCGATTTTGTTATTCTAATTTATGTTCATTTGCATAAGCTGCATAAGAATGCTGGTCTACTCGATGTGTTTCAAACACCGGCCGGTATTTCGCTTTAAACACACTACACTGAAGAAAGTGTAGGAGGGATTAATATACAAACGTAAAAACCTAGTTTCCTTCGATTCCGCGGAAAAATCCACCGACTTGTGTAGAAACTTTGCGTGAGTAAAGATCACCGAGAAGCAAGTCTCCTCCTGAAACGTAAATTGATGTACTCCAACTTCTACTCTCTACTTTTGAGTTAGGTCTACGGTAAAATATGAACACTGTGATTACATGTACCATGCTGTACACACTATACTATACTTCACATTTAGGCTACCACGTTTACTACATCTTCCGTAACTTCCATACGGTAGAATTCTTCCGTACACTGTACGTAGACGATAAGTTAAGCTCACCAATGCTAGATAAACACCTTCTATAGGTATTACGAGTTACATAATCGTAATGGTAGATATTGACCCACCGGGGCGCGTTCTTGAAATTCATACTTTCGCGAGGCTTTATGCAGATTATCCGTCTTGTAGCCACTGCGCACCTCCAACAAGTCACAGACTTCAACTGAAAGGAAACAAAAAGTGTTTCTCATTCAGATTACGAGGTTTTGAAGCCTTTCCTCTATTTTCCTTTGCGGCACATATGCGGCGCTTGGCGGAACTGCAGCAACCCCTTTTACAGGTTTCCTTCGCCATACTTCCGAAAAGTGTGCTACGGGTACGCCATGTTTTCGCCGCACAAGTTACGCAATAGGTGCGCCGCGCTGCCGCTGACTTCACCAATAGGCAAATTTTTCACGATCCTTTCCTGTGCGAGAATGGTCTCAGTCAGAAACTACGTTTATAGTACAAGTAAGTCAAAAGTCAATCACTATCACACGCCACAACAAATTAGCAAACATTTTTTTCTTCATTATAGAACGTCCTTGAGGAAATGAAACAAACTAACGGTGATTTTTCACCGAAATTTCACATGTGTCACCTTTTACAAGAAACAAGTCAGCCATGGTTTCACCAAAAGCTTTTCGCATCATTTTTATTATTATTAATAAAGGCTTGACATTGTTTTAGGCGCCTACATTGAACAAATGGGGGGCTCAACGGAGTAATGCCTGTCTGTATTTGCATTCAAATTATTTTTGTTAAAAAAATCAATAACTCAAGAAACGCTAATAAGCAAAGATATAAAAATAGACCACGACATATACACTACACTGGGCACTACAATATCTTGCAACACTACCTCGGTTCAGAGAAATAAGCCAGCGTCCAATGAACACTGCAAAACGAAAATATAAATTTTCGTTGATAATTGTTAATTATTCAGATGGGATTTGCAAGTATGCTGAAAATATACCGTATCTTGGAACTACACGAGAATATTTTTTCATATTAATATATGCAGGTTTCGTGCAGAAATACGGTAGTATTGATAGGATCAAACCGAATTTTGGGATACTTGCAAACCCCATAAATCACTGCACCTGAACGAAGGTACGCCAACAACTATTGTGGCCGTCATAGGTTAGACTTATTAGATGTGCGAAACATGAATATTTTCAAGCAGTATTGAGATTTGCATACGATACACACATCCTATGTAAATTTGGTGTTGGAAGCGTCGGACGCGCACCAAAAATTTGCATAGGATACATAGGATATGCGTATATGCACTTTAAAGTGGTGTGGTACGTGGTTTGTGCTGCATATCTATGCGGGTTTCACTGGAAAAGTGCCTTTTCATGCATTATTAGCAAGTTCATTGTCGGAGTGTACTATGAAACTTGCATAAAGGTGTCAACGCAACTAGATTAGTTTTTTAAACAGGGTGATCATAATTTATGCTACAAATGTATATGGCAGTTTTATTCAATAATGTGTTACAAAAGAATAAATAAACCATACAAAATGCAGAAGTGAACGAAGAAAAAAAACCAACCCGACTTGAGCTTATTGGGCAGAAAATTGAAGAAAAAGCGCGAATAGTAGTTGAAGTATCTGAAATTTGATGTGTTTTACGTAGGGATAAAGGACCGATAATCTGAGTGTAAGTGTAAGCTTCTCAGCTACGACGTTTGTTTCCAAGCCTTTTCCGACAATTCTCCGAGCTAGGACCCGGGAAAAAGAAGGTAGGATTTTTGTCACCAACAATCGTATGCAGATTATGCAAATGAACATAAGTAAGAAAAAAATAGAGCTAAAGTCGAGTAACTTAGCATAAATACGTAAGAATTCAGTTGTGCACGATGAGTTTCAAAAACCGGCCGGTATTTCGCTTTAAACTTTAAAGCAAGAATCAACCTCAATTCCTGTATGCTAACATGAGTCGGTTGTCTGAGAGAGCCTCTCTTCACTCTTCGTAGAGATGAGCCAACTTCTGTCCATTTTACATCTTCTAGAGCCTGCAAATGCTTATTAAAGGGTCAGGCCCATTAGAAATTACCTCTATTTTTGATGACTCCATCGGATTCTCCCTTTCAACTATAGTAGGCCGAATTTTTTTCCAATTTTCAGTCGCAAAATACACGCAGTATTCAGCAATTTACCATGGCCAGTCATACCCAGCTATATATCGCAGTTGTCACGCCCCTCCGCGCTAATTGGGCAATATGCTCTATTGGGCGTGGCAATTGCGATATTGGCCAATCAGCGCGAATGGGCGTGACAACTGCGATTGATTGCTGTGTATGACTGGCCATGGTAAATTGCTGAAAACTGCGTGAATATTGCGACTGAAAATTGGAAAAAAAATCAGCCTACTATATTTGAAACGGAGAATCCGATGGAGTTATCAAAAATAGGGGTCATTTGAAATGGGCCTGACCCTTTAAGTATAAAAATATAAATTAAAGTCTTTGCAGCCTAAAAACTCTATGAAAAGCAAATGCAAGGTGAAGAAAACATGGCAAAAAAGCAGAAATAACACCAATTGCAAGTGGAAAATAATAAAAAAGGAGGGCAAATGAGCAAAAAACTAAAGTAAATAAATAGAGTTATCAAACGGTAATCCCAAAGCACGGAGCTATTCCCTTTTTAGAAAAAAAGCCGAATCGCAAAAAGATGCCCGTGGAATAGCAAAATCAAAGCCTAAGCCTAGGCCTAAGGAAATCAAGACCTTCTTTAACCAATAAACTTCATATGATTCTGTGGACGGCATTCTACGATCGTCGACTACGGTACATAAGATGGCTTTTACAGTATCCCTCGGGGTGGATACTGTACTCCTTCGTTTTACCGCATGATAAACTGTAGTGTGTCTTACCACAGAGTTTATCTTTCTCATCTAGAATTTAGAAATACATCATTTGAAATTAAATTAGAAACATGATGTAGTAAGAAAACAATGCGGGAAATTTGGATTACTTGTACTTTGACTATGGATGTCTCCACTATAAGAAAGTTTGAATTTCAATATAGAATAATAGGATATGAGAGACGGATAGACGGAAAGAAGTAAAGCACACATTTGTAAATAAAATAATTATAAAAATAATTATAAAAATAAATAAAAAGTTTTTTTTTACATCGATCGATACTGTACTTCGCAAAGTTTGAATTTATGAATATTGAGTATTGAGTAGTTAATTCATGTGAGACAATAAATAAATGGATAAATAAATAAATAAGTAAACAGACAAACCAATGATAAAATAAATAACTGAATGATAAAGAAAGTTTAAATTGATTACCTTAACTCGTTCCGCATCTTTTTCAGTGTCCAAGTGAGGGCCTGGTTGGGTCATTACTGAAATTAAATAAATTAAAGCGATATAACAGCCGGAATTTGAAACCGTTTGCGGACAACTGCATTTCCATATGTTGCATGTAAATTGCAAATAAATATCACTAAATGGGTGTATACTATTCGGTATACCGTCCAGCAAAAGCCAAAAATAAAAGACAAAAATAAGTGCAATATGTAATGCAAAACACTACAATTCAATCATTTCAGAGTATTTTTGTTCCGAAGCCTCAACTAGAAAAAAATTGGCAATAAAATCGCTGCCGCTGGGCCCTGTTTGCAATTCTCACATGAGAAATTTGGTTACGGTATGCTAATTACATAGATTTTGCACGATGTTGTTTAGCCTTACACTCAATAAAACAATTTCAAATATGTATGTTGTGGTTTTTGTTCACAGAAGAATAGGAACATAAATACTTTTGTGTAAAATTTGATACGATTATTTTGTGTTTGCGTTTCACATTATTGTATAAAATTATAGAAAGTAAACAGGTTTCGTTATGAATGTGCAAAAAAACACAGATGACCTGTGAATGATGGAACCTTCATGGTTATAGGCTTACAGGATAATAAAAATTATGGTAATTAAGGATACTGTATATTGTGATGCATATTAAGATATACAATATTTGCATATACCATTTAAACTTTTATATGCTGTCAGCCTATTTATCGAAGCATTTTCACATGGGTTACTGTAATAAGAGTATCAAGAGTTTACGTACTAGGTGGAAAATTAGATAATGTGGATATCAATTATAATTATTAATTAATAAATTTAGTAGTTAAACAAATAACTAAGTTATGAATCAATATATACTATTTTGGCGTTGTGAGTACCTATTCAATATGAGAATGCACAAGTTGAAAGACAACACTACTGAACACACATTTTCACAAAGCAAACAAACACTTCGGAGTGACAAATTGGAATTTTACGAGAATAATAGATCTTAAAAAAATATTATACATTATAAAAGAAGTTTTTTTTTACGATTTAAAGCAGTATTGTACCTACTTGGGTAATTTGCATATGATACGCATATCCTAGCTAGGCATCCCATGTAAATATGATGCCGGCAGCTTTGCATAGGTATCATATGCCACAAAGTAGGTACAATACTGCTTTAATTATTTTTGACAGAATATTCCATAAAAACTATCGTTTGCAGTGTGCATTGCTAACATTTCAAAATACAACAAAAACTCGATTTATCTCGAATGATTTATCTACCCATAAACAAACATACACTTTTAGAATTTTAGTCCACAAAAAATATTAGAATTAGAATTTTTTTTTTGAATTTTTTTCAATACTAAATTATAAAATAAAATTCTTCCAATAGATTTTCATTTTCACCAATATTGAGAGAAATTAACACATAGTCTCAAATTTCAATTTTTTTTTCTCGAAAAGAAATAACCGAGAATTGATAAATCCCATAATACACTAATACTGGGCGGAAATGCATAAAATACGATTATAATTTAATACAAAACCGAGAATAATAAACATACATTACACGAAAATGTTCAGGGATGAAAACTAGAGTGTAAGGAAATTTCTTTTTGGCTGAGATTGCATAGAAATGCACTATTTAACTGAAGGTTAAAGACAGCACACTGGCAGGAAAAGAGCCGAGAGCGCCAGAGAAGGATGGCAAGAATAGATAACTAGACGACGAGAGGAGAGATAGAAAGAGGCGGGCGTAAACATTACTCAGAGACGGGGAATCAACAAAATATTGAAGCATTCTCTGAGCATTCTCTCTGCTCTCTTTCACTTTCCTCTCTCGTCTCTCTCTCTCTCTTTCCTCCTGTCTCTCTCCTTTCATCAATTTCTTGTTTTCTCTCTTGCATATCTTTTCTCTCCGCAAGGACAACGGAAATAAAAAAAAGATGAATGAATACACATAAAGATTTACCAACAAACCAGAAGATGAAAGTAGGAAAAATTTCGTGAAATAAAACTCGATTGGTGTGCGGCGACAACCTGGCACAAAAATGTCGTGCGGCGATAGCGTCGCGAAGTTATGGCGCATTTTTTTGTCTCGCCGCTCCATCAAAGTTCAGGTTGTATACACGAATTACATAGTACAGCAAATAAATGAGCAAACACGAGTCGGCTGAGCTAACAATGTACAAACGTTTTGCAAAAAACAATCAGGCCCCGTTGATTTTCAATAAAGCACCGAATAGTCAATAATGATTTTTTTTGGCCGTGGTTTGCGGCCCAACTTCTGAGTTTCATCAATGACGAACTGCAAACTTGCTGCCTGCGCCAGGCTTTCGCCAGTTTACCCCCGCACAGAATGGAGTACTACAGTATGACGTGCAATTTTGTGCAGCAAACTCCATGAAATTATTTTACTATTCTGTTTTAGTGAAATTCGCCATATCGTGTTACTGTAGGGCTAGGGTAATTCACGAAAATAATACGTTTGCGGCTTGTTCGAGTACTCTGTACGTCTATACGTCTACACTCTATCTCCATGTTATAGCATGCATATCATGTGCACCCATAGCACATTTTGTGTATTTATGGGTACTATCACCTATCGAAACCAATAACAATGTCATTCACATTATAAATGGTTAAAGCGAAATACCGGCCGACGCATCGTGGACATCGTGGACGTATTCTTACATTTATGCAAATTTGCTAGAATTTAGCTCGCTGCTTAAGTAGCTTAAGAATGCTGGTGTACCTGATGTGTTTCAAAAACCTGCCGGTATTTCTCTTTAATGGCTCTCCCTTTATGAATATGTAAAACCACGTGTTGAGTTTTATTTCCCTGTTTTTTCAAGGTCATACACATTTTTTTTCATTTTTTCACTCTTTTTACTCCCTTTGAATAAAACTCGATCAATATAATAGTTTTTTTGGCCTCTGCAAAAACTGCTTCACATAAAAGGAAGTTCACATAATTGACATAATGCTCGAAAAAAACTTCACATTTGTAGAATTGGAGTTTATTTTTTTTTGATGAGTGGCCAGTTTTTCTTTGCATTATGTTTTTTTATATACCTGTATGTGTATGATGGTCCCCTGCCTATAGTAATATACTTAAAGCATTCAGACAGTTTGTTTTGGGTACATTTCAGTATTTAGCATTATGAGTTGAGCTCATCGCTTGTACACGAACGCTGCTCTAATCTTTTTCGTTTTTTTGCAAGCACAGGACGGTTTCACACTCACAACGCTTAATCTCATAGAATGTATGCTAATCCACACTTCTTTATTCAAATGTGGGGCCACTTTTTGATCTCTGTGCGCGGGAAGATTGCCGCGAACAAAATGATGAGCGAGAATGGATTATGAATTTTGTCGTCGCATGCGTCCGCACAAAAACGCAAGGCTACTGATCGCAATGTTATGAACGCATAATTTTAGAATTATTATTTATTTAGTTATTTATATTTTATATCCCTGCTTCCAATTGTGTAAATATTTGCAAAGTACATGCACATTCACGGTGAATTCGTTTGTTTTTCTGGTCACTCAATCAATGAAGCTATCACAGTTATATGTTTTTGTTTGCATTCATATGATGGAGAGTATATAAGTATATTGCGGTTTTGAAACGAATTGTTTACGGGGTTTCCAAGTATCCCAGAAAATCGGTATTATTCTGTCAATAGTACCGTATTTTTGCACGAAACCTGCGTATATAATATGAGAAATTATAGTTCCAAGATACGGTAAATTTTTAGCATACTTGGAAACCCGATTACAGCTGCATTACCATGTATTACGTACAAATATGCGCGCCGGAGCCGGACGGAAGGGCACATTTTACATATAATAAGCCCGTATTCTCGGGTCGACGGGAATGTTCCGTTTGGGAGCTCATTCGTATGCAATTTTTTCCTCCAGCTAGTCTAGATAGTCGAGAAATTTGCATACAAAGGATTTCCCAAACGGAACGTTTCCGTCGACCCGAGAATACGGGCTACAGAATACTTTCTACATTTCTTTCTTCTTTGTGGGTAATCGTTTATACTCTGAACCTCGGACGCGCAGCGCAGCAATGCATTTGCGCGGACGCCGAATTGCAGGAGCGCGTCCGCGCAAATGCGTTGCTGCACTGCGCGCAAACGGACCACGTGCATGCACAATGCCTTCCCCGCGCACTTTTTTCGCACTATTGCACCCTCTTAAAACGATATAAAAACCAAATAAAAAGCGCAGAAAAGTAATAAATTTGTTTATTTGCGTACATAAAGCCATAACACACATCATAATAACAGCTAAAAACAGAAATATTGTAACTAAAGAAACTTATATACAATAATGAGCATTTCATTAATGTGCCGGGTAATAAAAAAAGATAAAAGTGTTACGATATATATAAATAACACCTAACTAATATATGGAAAGTATGTAGCCAAGAAATAAACGCTAACCATCATAAAAATAATAACATGTAGAGATTACGAGGAAAGTTCGTACAAGGTAAAAGTGCGATATAAATAAAAACAAGGCATCTAATATATAATTTCATATACAAAGCATGATCAATGAAAGAAAGACATACATTTCCAATCATTACGAGTACGAGTGCCAGTGGGGGGGGGGGGGGGTAAATATTCCTTATACTTATACACAGATCAGTTGTAGAAAACGAAAAGATTAAACGTATAAACTTAGTATAAAATTTAGTTACTACCTTTATACGTCTAAAATAGAACAGTGTAGTACTAATACAGTTAGTAACCGTAAAAGATAAAGAAAAATGGAAAACTACCAATATTGTGTGCTTTATTGGAAATTAAAAACTCGTAAGAGAAATAGTCAAATCATATCGATATAGAAGGAACAACGGATAAGTGGTTCGCGCTTAACAAAAAGCTAAACGAAACAGGGAAAGTTTTAATCACCAGAAGCTCAGGTTGTTGAGCTGCCTCTATTCTTTCTCGTCTTACGGACTCCAACTGCATCTCACGAGCATTCAACACCCGGGATTCCCAACGGTTATTCGAATTTAGTAACGACCGTCCATCCACAACAGTCAAACATTCCGCAAGGAAGTAAATCTGAAAGTAGTAAGAAAAACTACTTAACGCAACTTAACTGATTTCTTATTGACACCCATTAGAGTATGTAGAGTGACACACAGTCATTACATAAGCTGGACACTTATTACATAAGCTATTACATTCATAAAAGCTGTATACTACATATTATTACATGCTACATACTGCATACTACATATGAATGCTATAATGAAAAGAAGAATAAGCCCTTATTACCAACCTGTTGAATGCATACTGTACCCGTCGCCCGTCGTCAATAGCGGGGTTTGTATGTGATCTAAATTGAATATATTATCGTTCAACGTAATGTAATATAATGACTTTTAGCAGGATAAACTTTGCAGGTCTAGGTCTTCGACTCGGCTTAAGTCACACGCCAGTAATTTACAAATGTAGACCAAAAATAACATCAACATACGGCAGAACACACCTAATCACAGCTCACAGCACAGCATACATCAGGTAGCAGGTTATCCCAGTTATCCGGGAAACCAATTCTTGTGGAGAAACTGTAACGAATTTTGGTCCTGGTTCGGGTGCAGCGGGAGCACTACAATTCAATTAAAAAATTGGAGGATTCAAAAAGTTACAGCAATATTCACCTAATCACTAACACTTAAATAAACACCGTTTCAAAAACATCATCTAAACACACACGGAATAATTGATTGCAAATAATGCAAATTGTACGAAAATCCATAAGTAAAACGGGAGTATCAAAGAAAACTACCTGGAAAACGCCACAAAGTTGTTAAATCGCTTAAAGAATGGCAGCACGGAGCACATGTGATGTCCATTGAAGCCTAGAACATTTGTGGATGCAGCCATGAAAATAAGCACTTATTTATACGAAAGAGCTTATGGCGTCTCATATCCAAACTTAGACACAACCGGCACTTGCTTACTAAAACTGCTTACTAAATTTTTTGAGCTTCTTATGCCAAAATAGCATTTTCTTGTCAAATAATTACACAATGCAAGCCCACACGCGAAACAGGCAGAAACTATAACACAAACCTTGAACATTGTACTTGGTGCCTTCGAAGTCCCGATCGACCAACCCGTCCATCCATGATGAACTGATGTAATCTTCTTAAAGTGTTATGTAGAATACATAACAACACAAAAAGTGGATCTAAGTGCAATCGGAAAATATTGGAAGCCAAACTTCAAGTTATAAGCTGGAAGAACTGGCAATAAGCGTAACGATGCACTAACAACAAAGTCAAACATTAGAAAAAAAAACTATAACAATATAAACATCTAATACTTGAAAAAAAATTAGTTCAGAAATATTTTTGCAACTTTTCAGCGCTTTTGCACTATTTCCTGCACTTTTGCTGCAAGTACAGTATGCTGGGTACGGTACTCCACGCACGAAATAAAAACCCCATTTTACCGCGCACCTACCCGCGCAGTTTGCTAACTGCGCGGAACGCGCCAAAGTACGCGCGCGTTCACAAAAGCGCGGATAGCTGCGCGTGCACTCCAATTTGCGCGCCTAGCTACGCGCGCGTCTGCGCGTCCGAGAACGTAGTACATGGTAATGCAGTCGTCCGTCCAGCTTACGTTTCACAAGCCATGAAAATATGCACGAGATTTGCATGCTGATTTTCACTGCCCTTTGTAATTTATTTTGCGTTCATATTTGAAGTTCAGCTCAAACCTTTGGTAGAAAGTTTTACCCGCACTTGTAACAATACGTTTCAAAGTAGTTATATCTATGCGATTCAGAAAACTATTCGATTCCTTTTTTTCTGCAGATCTAATCCATTGATTGTAACACATAAATTTAAATATATTTCTTAAATTTAAAGATCCTATTTTTTTCTTGAATTTACGAATCCTAGAAGATAAATTTAAAGATCCCTTTTCTTATTTATCGTGCAATTAAGAAGATGAGCAAATTCGAATTGGTGTTGCAAGAAACTTCCCCTTTTTTTAGTAAAAAAACTAAAACGAATTCAACCCCAATTTGTCACATAGTTCATGTGTACTTTTCTTGAATCGATTACTTTTGTAGCAATTTTTTACTCGAATTTCAAAATGAATCTAGAGGAGAAGTCATACACTAATTGGTTGTTCAATGCTTGCAAATAAAAATGAGGACAGCAATATGTTACTGTCGAATTTGAAGTCCCAATCTACAACTAAATTGTCAATTTTGTCAATTGTCAATTTTACAGAATCTATGTCTATGTATGTACGTTGTTTCGAGTTTACGATGGTTTTTTGTTTCAAAAACCATTTTCTAATTCTGATCTTTTGGTGGTCAACTCGCGTTGCTAGGCATAAAAATTTGCGTTGGTTTGTTTGTTTTCCTGTTTTTGTTTCTATGTGATTTATTGTTTATGTATCTAATTCTAATGCTTTGACTTTTGAACTTTTATTTTTATTTCAAATTCTGAGATTTAGAGCTAATTTTTATTCAAAGCTTGGGGAGGGTACTTCCCTCCCAAACCAATTTTCAAGGGTATTTATTGTCACGTAATTTAACACAGAAATGAGACACAGAAGGACATCAGCATTAAATTTCCGCATCATTTTAGCCTCTATTCCATTTTAGCCCAATGTCTATGACTAATAGAAAAGTGTTATTCATTGAAGGAGAATTTGTCACATTTTGTATGGATTTTTCAATTTTTTTTGGAATTCTTTTTGAATTAGAGGCAAAGTAACCCGTTTTCCGAACAGTTGCCTTGTAGGTCTGATGATACAATCAACTCCTAAGGCTGAGCCCACTCGACGTTGACACCTTTTCTCAAAATGCCTGCATTCTAATTTTTCTATTTATATCGTGGGTTTTGCTCAAATCTGGCGCCGGTATGGCTAGCAAGCTACCATTAACCCGAGATTTGCGCAATTTTTGCACGAACCTACACCTGGCAAGCCACAAATTCGATATACAGATTATTGCACGCGTGTCTTTTGACATATTGTATTACGTCTTGTCAAATAAGCTGACATGCCAATTAAGTTGTAACTTGATTAAGTACACCAATTCGTCTTTCCTCTCTTTTCACCTCGGCCTCTCTCTTCCGCCTATATTTCTCTACGTCTTTATCTCTATTCCTTTCTAAAATATCATTCTGCCTAATCCTCTTCATTTCCTCTCTCTCTCTCTCTCTCTTTGTCTCCGTCCTTCGTATTAATCTGTTCCCTTCTAATCCTCTCTTTTATCTCTCTTATCCCCTCGCTTTCTCTATCGATCCTCCTAGAATTATGTATGTCCTAACTCCTAACAAGGATCTTTGAGCTCATCTGGAACGAGAATGCACATGGAAAGAGGATTATCTTCACAAAAGCTCCTTTTTTGAAATACCGCTACTTGGTTACCTGCGCGCGCGCGTGGGCTTGCTGGTGTAAAGTCTTTGTTGTATGTAGGTGCAGAATCTTTCATAGACCTATGCATGTTCACAACTATATTTTTCTCACTGACGTTAAGCAAACGATGATCCTGGACGATGGTCACTCACATGAATATGATATTGCGGTATGCAGTGTAACAATAATTAGTTAGTTTCAGTTTTGTTATAAGATATTTATACTATGAATCAATTCCGGTAGTGGTAGTGGTAGAACACTGCCAACTCTCAGCCATATATACCCTTTATAAATTACACCCACCATTTCGTACCAATTCATTTCTACTATTTTGTCAAAGATCACTAGAAAATCTCACAAGAACTCAATGTTTACCCCAATTCGAATAAAATTCTTGGTAAATAATAGCTGACTCACTGACGAGGTTCCTTCTCACAAAAACCTCAATCTACCCTCTCGCTTTTGTTTGCGCTCACAAAGTTTACTTTTTTAGTTTTCGCGCGCAAATCGCGCGCACAAAAAACTACTTCGACCGCAATCATTAGTGTTTCTTTATTCAAACGTAGGGTTCACTTGCGGCAAAAAAAAATGGATCGCGGCGCGCCGGAGATGCGCTCTATTCTCGCCGCGCACAGTTTTTAGACGCCAATTCGATCATTGTTTTTACCTTTATGATACACCAATTCATACTGTAAGTCTGAAATGTTTTGCGTTTTATTGTTAGGTCTTAGGTTCAAAAAACAAAGCGGTTATTATTTATGGTTTTATTTTTTTGTTACCCATGGTAACCTGATCACATTCCTTTGCTTTTGGCACCTTGCATGGTTACACAATGTTTTTCAATAAGCCATGTATTAATAAAACTAGGGTTTCGTATTTTCTACATAAGTGGGTATACTAGTAGTTAGTGCTCACTACTCACTACTATGTCTCAAATTCAAGTAATACAGTAGATGGAGCTCTCTCCTAAATTTTTACTAAATTTATACGAAGTAGATAGTTCCTACTCTTTATTTATACTTGAACCCCAGCAAGTAGAAGTGTAGAAGGTATATCTAGTAGATTGTGCTCCATGTAATATTTGACCATATTATATTTGTACCAACAAGATATACGGTATACTAATGGTTGGTTCTCCATTTCTACTCTTGTACTAACGGTATACTAGTAGTTGGTGCTCCCCTGCTTTATTTGTATTACCGTCCTACTAGTAGTTGGTTCTCCGCGCGCACTCTTAGGACTTCCGGCTAAGGTAAACACACCTATTGTACTGATACTACGTCCATTCATAGCGGCGGCTTACGGAGTCCAACTGCACATAAACTCATTCTCTTTTTGAACTTTTTGAGGAAATATTAACTCAAAGAATCGGGGCAAACCAAAAATTCCTCTTTTATTTTATTCCCATTTCGACACATATACATGGTTTACACCAAAATTAAATTGCTGCATACGCCGCCACGTCAACCCAACCCTATAATTATTGGAACAGATTTTAGGCAAGATTTATTCACAATGTAGTATATTGTTCTTTTGTATTTATTGAATCTTTGTTTTAATTCTATGAGTTTGCTTTACATTTGTGATCTTTTTTACTCGCCAAAATGTATTGCATATTTTTCCAAGTTGTATGTATTCGCGCGCAGTATTATATTTTCGCTACGATACTTTTTACCTTTTTAGGGCCCTCCTCTAAATTAAAAGTTATCACCGTCTTGTGTTCACCATTCTATTGAATTTTATGGTTTATTTTTGAATTTTTTTTAATTTTTTTTTTTCGTATTTGGTATTTTTGTTTATTGATTTGAATAGTCTTTTTTTTACTTAAATTACTTTTTTTTTTACTTTTTTTACTTTTTTTACTTTTTACTTAATTATTAAATTTTACTTTCAGATAGATCGCGTACGAAAATGACCATATCGTACTCGGGAAATTTTTTCCGGTTACTACTGCGGTAAGTTATTATGCAGTTCTGACTCATGTTGAGCATTTATTGGGTTATATTTACAAAGTAAATCATTTATTTAAAATTATAATGCATGGCAAGCACTGAATGTGCGTTGGTTGCTTTTTTGGATGTTTTTTTTTAATTTGCTTATTTAATTTTGTAGGTGGAAAGGCTCAATATGGCGAAGCGTGTGGAAAGAGTTACTCCTCTACCTATGTCTTTATTATTCAGTTCGGTAAGTATAAGTTGTCCTTGGATCGGCACACATATGAAGCGCCCAGATTTACCCCCTGGTAGTGTGGACATTTCGCGAACCACTGGCACAACCCCCGCGCATCCATGAGGTGGGGGCCACCCCCGCTGCGCGGTCGATACTTTACCTATATATAGATATTACCAATGAACCTGATTGTTTTCTCGCTGAATTATATTGCTTCTAGATTATTCTACAAGAAGGGAATTGACGTGTTTTTCGAAGACGACGACGACAGAGAAGACATGAAGTAGGAAACTTTTATTCTTACGTGGACTATGTTGTCACAAACACATTTTTCACCATAAAGAACCGTGCGAATCGTCAAGATAAGAAACAGTATTTACACACACACATACACACACATACACACACCACACACACACACACACACACACACACACACACACACACACAACACACACACACACACACACACACACACACACACATACACATACACATACACACACACACACACACACACACACACACCACACACACACACACACGAGCTAAAAAACAAGTATACTATCCTTCGGAGTTCCGGATTCGGATTTTCGAACAGTTATATTCCACGTGTCTGACCCCTTGAATATGAATTATTACTTATGAGCTTTCCAAATATGGTGAACATTTACAGTATTTTGGAACTACACGAGAATATTTTTATTTATTTTTCATATTATATGTGCAGTCATTGTGCCGAAATACGGTAGTATTGACTGAACCACACCGATTTTCTGGGATACTTGCAAACCCCATTATCTTCAGGCGTGTTTTCGCTTCGTTTTGTCGTCAGTGTGATGGATACACAAAGCTCATTCCCCTTACGTTTCTCCTAGGATTTTATGTATCAAACGTCGTCGGACGGTCAGTTTCCTTATTTAAAAAAATTTTTTCGTGGTTATTATTATTTTATTATGTATCTGATATATCCTTGTTTTTCCATATTTTCTCATCCTCAAATTCTTTTCTCTCATTTGCCGCATTTTTACTCGCTTTCTGAATTACAGAATTCAGAATTTCAGCACTATATATAAGTGAGTTTTCCGAAGCATGGTATCATCTAAAAAAAGCAACAAAACAACATTACTTTAATTTTATTGCCGGATTAATCACACAAATAAAACGTAAAATTGGATATGAAATAGGAAAGCGTAAATTTATGATGGATAAACAGATTTCGATACTAACAATAATTCTCTGAATACAAAGCAAAATAAGCTATTATATTTCCAATCAATTTGTAAGTGAAAACATTAAAGAGTAAAGATTTTGCTGAACTGTAGGTTAGTCATTTTAGTGTACAAAGAAAGGCTTTAAAGCAGCTCTTACGCTATTATTGCATAGCTATTATAATGTGTTTTTATTAGAGTAAATGGGGCTGCTGTAATACGTACAAAAGCTTATGACATCATATCCTAGGGTTATGTTATACAGGTATAAACACTAAAAATCACCAGTATGGGAATGCGTTGGGGGGCAGGCACCCTAGTCTAAAGCGAAATTGCACGTGGTTTGAAACGAATGCTGGGCAAATACATTTTAAATCTCGTTGCCCATCTGGACACTTCAGGCACAGGATGGGACGTAAGAAACCACGTGTCATACCTCTTTTAGATAGTGGGATATTCATGAGGGATCCCTCCTAACTCCTAATTCTTATAGTGACCCGGTTCATAGACAGACTAGAAAAGTAGAAAATAGCTCATGAGTGCGGGCTATCACTAATATTCCTCGCAGTCGACGGTGGGCCCTTTTTCTCTTTTGGTATTTGTGGATTCGCTTGGTTGGCGAGAACCAATTTTGCTGAAAAATAAAAATTAAGCATGTTCCTTGAATTTTGTTTGATCAATATCTTCGCTAGATCATTAGCTTGCATCTTCTACCTGCTGATAAGCTGAGACTATCACAAACAGATTTTCTCACAATCAGATATGAATCCTAACAATGCGCCAAATTAGCTAATTTCTAATTTCCTGTTTGATAAATAGCTATAATTGATCGACTCTCGCATACTATTTATCTATTCCATAGACTAGAGCTCGGCGCCATAGAATTCCAGACAGTATACTTCCGACAGAATCTACTGCACGAACGAGTCGAACCCGCGTCTGTGGATTGCCAGTCCACTGCTCTAACCACTGAGCTAACATGACCACGTTCCCCAAAAAATTTCGTACGCTTATGTGACGGTCCGTCGCTCGGAATAGACATGCCAGTTGACGGCGGCGCTTTCTTATCTTTTGATTGATGTGACATGATCGACTTGGCTAGAAGTATATATATGTATACATATCAATATATCAATATTAAAAGCATAGTGTAGTACAACTCCCGACATTAGCGCTACTTACCATAGGTTCGATTCCAGACGGGGTGAATTTTTCGCAATTATTGTTTGGTGTCTCAGTCTCTGCTACTATAAATAAGCTTGTCCACAAACCTATCAACAAAATATGTGTGTATATATAATAAGAAAATAAACGCACTCCTAAGTGGCGACGGAATCACTCTTTTGTTTATGTTCTGCTTGTCGGGCTCTGTAAAATTAGGATTGTAAGCATTCTTGCTACTATATTGCATAACATAACATAACATAACATTTATTACGAACATAAAATGTCGCACAAGTTTTGTCGAGGCAATACTTTGCAGTAAGTACAGTGGCCGTATGCCCGAATGCCGGGAGCTTCCCCGTGGGAGGTGAGAGAAAAAGAGGGATCACGCAAACCAGTGACACGCAGAGACAAATCATCCCACCCAGGGTGGATCCCGGTGTTCGTGCATACGGCCGCAGCATAAATCTCCTCATATTCTCATTTGTAAAAATCGGCTCAAGAATCTCGTTTGTGAGGTCATCTATATTCTTTGTAGGGACTCTCTTTCTTCTACCATTTTGCTAGAGCTAGGATGTTACCTTTCTGCATAGCAGCAGACGGCGTCGCCACTACGCTACGATCTTGCTGTAGCAGCGGTTTTCGCTCCTTATCCGGGGCCTTAGCAGAGTACCCAGAATTACTGAAGCCACCGCGTTTCCGAAGGCTTGCTGACAGAACCTTGGGGTCCTTGAGGCTCTCACGGCTTTGGTCCTAAAGGTATTATAAACAACTTATTAAAATTAGTATTCGTGACGGGGAAACCGTTGTGAGAAAGGGATCCTATATTACATTCTTGATGCAATGTACGAATTACGAATACTCAACGTGTTCAAGATAATTAATAAAACTACGGCCATTATATTTCTACTGAATATCTTTTCTCCTAGGTGCACACGTTTTAATGTGTTTATAAATAGTTTAATATGCACGCAAACTATCTATCTTCCTTCTGTAACACAAGTTATAGAGCCTAAGGTTTATTTCTAAGGAATTGATCTTCAACACTATAGGTGTTGTAGTATTTGACCTTTCATGTGAAAACGTGAAAGACTTACCGTAAGCGCATACTTCTTCGCCGACGGGGTTTTCGCGGTGATCAGTGTTGGGATAGTACCCGTACCTGTGCCCGTACCAGTGCCCTCCTCGACGGTACGAATATCCTCATCGCTAAACGAGCTTGACGTTATTTACCGGCGAAACTAGGGTTCGAGACAAACCAAGAATATCAAATTGTAACCTGGTGCATAAAAAGGAACCGAAGTGAATTTTGCAATGTATCGTGGTATGTGTAATTTTTTTAGTAATTTTCTTGAGTAGTTTTTTTCTTCTGTTTCGTTATTATATCGTAACTTTCTCGCTAGTTTCTTTAAAGCGAAATGCTGGCCGGGTTTTGAGACGCATCGTGGACAACGGATTCTTGCGTATTTATGCTAATTTACTCTAATTTAGCTCGATTTTTGTTCTAATTTATGCTCATTTGCATAAGCTGCATACGAATTCTCGTGTACCCGATGCGTTTCAAAAACAGGCCGTTAGTTCGCTTTAAAAATGAAACTATGCTTTACACTCACACTGAGACCTCCTTCTTGTTTTTGTTTTGCAGAGCCATTTTCACTTTCTTTCCTTGGCAATGGGCATTCGTTGGGAATGTTGAGTAATCGAACACATCCTTTTCGTCCTGTATCTCGCCAATTACCTAAATTAGAAATTAGCATAAATTATGCCGCCGATTCAACAACTTTCGCACGTCACTCAAGCAACGTCGGCACAAAAATGATTGCGGCAAACAAGCCACGTGCGCGCCAGTGCGCCACTGGTGCGCCAATTGGAATTGCTCGCAATCACTAGGCGCGTTAAATAGGGTCGGACGTCGTGCACTGCGCAGCATCCACCCTTGCAGTTGCACTTTAAATGCACAATACCATCATCTTCCAAGTCAACTTCGCCAAATCAGTAGAAAATAAACTCGAATCCAAATAATCAATAAAATCAATCAATGCCCAATACATTAAAGGATTAAATCAATAATCAATCGATAATCAAACCTCTTCCATGACATCTTCAAGTGTGAGCATGCCAACTACTTGATACGACCTGGTCTGGTGCACAAAATCCACCACGATAACTATAGGAATACCGTGACTCATCTCAAGCATTAGCTGCGCGATCGGCGCGTTTGCGGAGACGAAGCGAAACTGAAACAAATTAGATTAGGACGTGGCATGCACGGCAGGGAGGTGCAGCACACGCGTCAACTTTTCTTTGTATAAAAAAGAAGGTATAAATAAAATATAAGTTATTGCTAGCTTAGGCTTAGGCGCTTAGGCTTAGGCCTAAGCGGACTAACTAAAATGGAAGTGCAAGATAATGAAAACGTGCGCACCAACGTGCTCCTGTACCATAGTTGGATTACGGTAGATAGTTGCAGTCCCATGCATTCGTTGACGAGAACCAGGTCTTTGACGTTGAGCACGCCGGTTATCTGAAGTTACATTGACTTTTCTAAAAGATTTGAATCCAGGCTTGATAGGTGAACGTCTGAAGAGCTTATCTTATTATATAAAGGAGAAGAGTTTACTTGGTCTTTTGTTTGTATGCACGCAACGAAATCCTTTCATAAAGAAAATTTTCTATTCACAATCGAATGAGAACATACAAAATCTTTGCCGCTGGCGGGATTCGAACCCACAGCAGCACACAATCTCTCGCTTCACAGTCCAACGCTCTACCTGCTGAGCTATGCTAGCTTATGGGAGGAGATCTTATAGGAGATAGAAGAGAATTGCAATAGCAAATTTGCATGATTTGCAAAAACGCTGAAGTCCAGAACCAAACTATACGTTTCCACATAAACGTAAATGAACGTCTTTTTATCTTTGTCGAAATTCCTTTTTTTTAAACAATGTGTAAAATCGGCCGAAGGCCGATTCCTCCAGTCGGAGAAGAGCCCGTAGGGCTCTTCGAACGGCTGGTGACTTGATATATTGGAATATTTCGCTGGCATCTTTGCCTATCGCGGCACATTAACCTGGTTGATTTTCTAAACTTCATAACAAAGCATTCATATATAATAGTTTAAGCTGACTACGTGACCAATAATCGTTCAAAAGCATACCGTATTCTTATCTTCCCCTTTGTAGATCGGGAATCTTGTGTGCCTGTATCCGTGAAGTCTTTGCAGAAGCATTGAATCAATT
>JAANDG010000757.1:0-62121 GCA_036852015.1 Pelodera strongyloides | reverse complement strand
TCAATATTGCTCAACTCTCAAAGATAATTTGAATTGTGAAATTGAAAAAATCAATATCGATCGATAATCCATGGAAATCGCAAAAACAGATCCAGAATCTGCTTAGGAACAGAGATAGAGACTCGAGCCCTCTGATCAATATTGCTCAACTTCGAAATATAAGTTGAATAGTGTAATTGGAAAATCAATATCGATCGATAATCCATAGAAATCGCAAATAAAGTGCTAAAACTGGGCTTAGGAGTAGAGATAGAGACTCGAGCCCTCTGATCAGCATTGTTCAACTTCGAAAACTAAGTTGAATGATGAAATTGAAAAATCGATATCGATCGACAATCCATAGAAATTGCAAAAACTGATCCAGAACCGGCTTAGGAACATAGATAGACTCGAGCCCTCTGACCAACATTGCTCGACTTCGAAAGATAAGTTAAATAATGAAATCTAACAAATCAATATCGATCGATAATCTATAAAAATCGCAAAAACAGATCCAGAACCGGCTTAGTAGTCGAGATAGCGACGTAGATAATCAAAAGTAATGCAAATCGACTCCATGCTGAACGAAGCATGCACAACAGTGATCACGTAGATCTTCTGATTCAGAATCTATGACGGCAAAAACAAGTCGACGTGCAAAGTTCACCGTAGATCAAAGGTAACGGTGCAAATCGACTCCAATGCTGAAGCGAAGCTCGCATCAGAGACAGATTCGCAATCGCGCTTCTGATTCAGAATCTATGACGGCAAAAACAAGTCGACGTGCAAAGTTCACCGTAGATCAAAGGTAACGGTGCAAATCGACTCCAATGCTGAAGCGAAGCACGCATCACAGACAGATTCTCAATCGCGCTTCTGATTCAGAATCTATGACGTCAAAAACAAGTCGACGTGCAAAGTTCACCGTAGATCAAAGGTAACGGTGCAAATCGACTCCAATGCTGAAGCGAAGCTCGCATCACAGACAGATTCTCAATCGCGCTTCTGATTCTATGAGAAAGTCGACTGCAAAGTAGATCAAAGGTAACGTTGCAAATCGACTCCAAGCGAAGCATGCATGAGACAGATTCTCGATCGCGCTTCTGATTCAGAATCTATGACGCAAAACAAGTCGACGTGCAAAGTTCACCGTAGATCCAGTAACCGTGCAAATCGACTCCAATACTGAAGCGAAGCACGCATCAGGACAGATTCTCGATCCGCTTCTGATTCAGAATCTATGACCAAAAACAAGTCGACGTGCAAGTTCACCGTAGATCAAAAGTAACGGTGCAAATCGACTCCGATGCTGAGCGAAGCAGCATCAGGGACAGATTGTCGATCGCGCTTCTGATTCAGATTCTATGACGTCAAAAACAAATCGACGTGCAAAGATCATCGTAGATCAAAAGTAACGGTGCAAATCGACTCCAATACTGAAGGAAGCATGCATCAGAGACAGATTCTGATCGCGCTCTGATTCAGATCGAGACTTCAAAATATGACTGCAAAGTTTACGTAGTCAAAGTATATATGCATCTTTCCGATGCTGAAGCGAATCACGCGTCAGAGACGATTCTCGATCGCGCTTCTATTCAAATCTATACGTCAATAATAAGTGACGTGCAAGTTCACCGCGATCAAAAGTACAATCAAACGAACATCCTATCAGCGACTAACGAGTTACTCCGAATCTCAAAAAAAAACTCAAAATGAGATGAAGCTAATTCGTGTAGTCCAATCTGAACTAAACTTCAAACATTGAAATCGTTACTTATCAATATAAAAAGCTCAAGCTAAAGCCATATCGCTAGAGCGAGGCGCCGCAAGGCCCGCCAAGTGAGCTAACGACTATAATCCCGAATTTTAATCAAAATCTTCAAATTGAGCCATATTAATACAATAGCTTAAAGATAACGGTGGAAATAGACTTCAGTGCTCAAGTGAAGCTCGAATCCTAAACCGCTTCACATCAAGTATCTGCTTCATAATCTATGACGTCAAAAAATATGTCGACGTGCAAATTTCGCCGTAGCTCAAAGATAACTATGGAAATGAACTTCGGTGCTCACGTGAGGCTCTCATAAGATACTGATTCTCGATCACGCTTATGCTTCGGAATCCATGATGTCAAAAAATACTCGACGTGCAAAATTTCGTAGCTTAAAAGTAAAATTGCAAACGAACAACCTTAAATCATAGTGAACGTCGGCGAGCGAAGGCGGGCCGAAGGCCCGCCGAGCGAGCTAACGACTAAACTCCAAATCTCTTAAAAAATCTTAAAAAAAAAATGAAGATGAAGCCATTCAGTGTAGTGCCAATCTGAACCTAAACTTCAAACATTGAAATCGTTAACTTATCAAAATTAAAGGCTCAAGCTAAAGCCATATCGCTAGAGCGAGGCGCGCGCGCAGCGCGCGCCGAGCTCTAGTCGTATTCTGGAATATTGTTTACATTCTGGATTCCAGAAGTACAAACCATTACTTATCGCGTAGCAGTTTTTGAAGAGAAAAACAACGATTGAGGCGGAGTGGCAAGTGGCAGTATAATACTGAGTGACAGATGCCGTCTGTCTCGGTCATTACTATATTGTGCGCTATATAATTTTTTACATATAAATAAAAAACACATTTTGTTTTTGAAGTTTTTCACATATGCGGACAATAACATTCTATCTGTTTCAGGGTAAGACATTCCACTTCGACCGTGTATTCCAACCAGACACTACACAAGAGCAAGTTTACCTGGGAGCAGCCTATCACATTGTTCAAGACGTTCTAAATGGTTTTCATGGAACCATTATGGCATATGGACAGACATCTTCCGGGAAGACTCACACCATGGAGGTTGGTTTTTTCTCACCCAACTAAGGTAATAGTTTTGTTAGTAAAAGATGAAGCGAATCTAAATAGGCAATAGACACTTAGACTTCGTCATGGCATAAACTTCAATGGTTTCAATGCGAAACATGTTTCAAAATTCACCGCTGAATTGTGCACTTTGCATGCGAAGTCATTCATTCGATTTTCAAATGTGCACCTGCTACGGTACACGACTGCTATTTATCTGAACAGAAACAAAGTACAGCTCGAGTTTTATTTAGAAGTATATTTTTTTGTAATATTTATAACATGGAAAATTCTACCTTCACTACTAATGTATAATACAGATGAATTTTACTTCATGCTTGGGGTTATGATTGTGTGTTAATATGGTGTAGTTGTTGAATGCAAAAGCTGTTATTGAACTGTTATTGCTTTTGTTCAGAAATAGGCGTCTCGAACGTTTTATCCTTGTTTCTTATGAATTTAGCAATTTATAAATTTGAACCGCCGTGCATAAAGTCCTACTTGTTGAATTGCTTTCATTGTGTGTCGATTGTTTTATAATCTTGTGACATCGCTTCGGCTTAAGGCTTTCCATTGCGATTTGATTCCCACGCACGATACTCTATTGTGAATTATTTGGTGATGAGATAGTCGTACATTAATATTTATTTGCAGGTGAAATGCAGCGTGGCCGCAAGCGAAACATGACCGACGACCCAAATAGATTGAACACAAAAAAATGGTAAGCAAGTTTATCTGCGGATGATCATCCATATGCTCGATGATCCTGAAATTGCAGCTTTGGCAATTCAGCCAACAACTTACTCTTTTGAAGAAATTACTATTTATTTTTATATATGATTATGTGATTGTGATATATTTCGTAAAATACGGAAACCTTACGTTCGCAATAATGGTTTGTGGACCTTACGGGACATTTTATCTGGAAAATTTAATTTCGGACTTACATATCAAGAGGATTCCAGGTTGAAATCGAGTATATAATTCACGTAGTAATCGAGCGAGTATATTTTTCTGTGTGTCTGGACCCTCCTCAAATCCATGCTATTTCTCGCCTAGTCCCTAATTAGCGCTCGCACTAAGAACCGAATCCCGCGTTTCCCGCTTGTTTGGGAGGAAACGTGGGATTACGATTACCGCTAAACTGCGAATGAGGAAATAGTTCTAATGCTTGGAGAAAACAAAAAATACAGTATGAATTAGCATGGAAAATTTGAAAAATATGCGCGGGAAACGTTTTTCGCAAGCTAATTCATACTGTATTTTTTGTTTTCTCCAAGCATTGGAACGTTTCCAAAAAGTCCATCCCGAACGAGGATTTGGCCGAGTTCCTCCCAGAAAGCGCGCGACATAGTAATGAAGAATAACAATCCCGGGTTTTTCGACGATGAGTTTCTCTCCAACAATTCATACTTTCAGCATTTATACTTTCAGTGTAAAGTTTCAATGTGATTTCTTCTGTATGATATGCTTGTTTTGTCTGCTAGGCTAACAACTGTACGTTTTCTTGATTTCAGCATGAACAGCCAACGCCAGTCCATAACGAATAACGCAGCAGAGTGCGGACTTCAGGTAAACATTTTTATTTGTAAGATAACAAGGTCTATTGATATTATTTCCGTTTAAAATGTGTGTTATGCACTTTATTGTTGTGACATTCCTTTCCTTCATTGTGTCTCATTAACTTTCTTCCGAATGAGGTTTTTCTGTCGCATTCGGACTCTATCATTATTCTTCTGGCAATTCTTGCTTGGCGAAGGGTTTTTTACCACAGTGTCCAGTCAGTCCAGAATTTTGCAAATTGCGATGTGGAAGTGTATTGAATGTGCATAATGCATATGTTCTTCAATTCAGGTTGTATGCCGCATTCGGCCAATGGACAAGACCGAAAGGGGGCAAGGAGAAAAGTTTCTTCCCAAATTTCCCCAAGGAAGTGATGATCAGATCGATTTAGCAGTGGGGTTTGTTCTTTAGTATTCTTTTAATGTTTTCTTATTCTTCTTTTCCATTACCTTCCAACATCCAACAACAAGGAAGGAAGGAAGCTATCATCGTCTGATCCTTTTCTCTTATGGCTTCACTTATGCTTTTTCCCTTGATCGTATTCTGGAATATTGTTTACATTCTGGATTCCAGAAGTACAAACCATTACTTATCGCGTAGCAGTTTTTGAAGAGAAAAACAACGATTGAGGCGGAGTGGCAAGTGGCAGTATAATACTGAGTGACAGATGCCGTCTGTCTCGGTCATTACTATATTGTGCGCTATATAATTTTTTTACATATAAATAAAAAACAATTTTGTTTTTGAAGTTATTTCACATATGCGAGACAATAACATTCTATCTGTTTCAGGGTAAGACATTCCACTTCGACCGTGTATTCCAACCAGACACTACACAAGAGCAAGTTTACCTGGGAGCAGCCTATCACATTGTTCAAGACGTTCTAAATGGTTTTAATGGAACCATTATGGCATATGGACAGACATCTTCCGGGAAGACTCACACCATGGAGGTTGGTTTTTTCTCCCAACTAAGGTAATAGTTTTGTTAGTAAAAGATGAAGCGAATCTAAATAGGCAATAGACACTTAGACTTCGTCATGGCATAAACTTCAATGGTTTCAATGCGAAACATGTTTCAAAATTCACCGCTGAATTGTGCACTTTGCATGCGAAGTCATTCATTCGATTTTCAAATGTGCACCTGCTACGGTACACGACTGCTATTTATCTGAACAGAAACAAAAGTGCAGCTCGAGTTTTATTTAGAAGTATATTTTTTTGTAATATTTATAACATGGAAAATTCTACCTTCACTACTAATGTATAATACAGATGAATTTTACTTCATGCTTGGGGTTATGATTGTGTGTTAATATGGTGTAGTTGTTGAATGCAAAAGCTGTTATTGAACTGTTATTGCTTTTGTTCAGAAATAGGCGTCTCGAACGTTTTATCCTTGTTTCTTATGAATTTAGCAATTTATAAATTTGAACCGTGCATAAAGTCCTACTTGTTGAATTGCTTTCATTGTGTGTCGATTGTTTTATAATCTTGTGACATCGCTTCGGCTTAAGGCTTTCCATTGCGATTTGATTCCCACGCACGATACTCTATTGTGAATTATTTGGTGATGAGATAGTCGTACATTAATATTTATTTGCAGGTGAAATGCAGCGTGGCCGCAAGCGAAACATGACCGACGACCCAAATAGATTGAACACAAAAAAATGGTAAGCAAGTTTATCTGCGGATGATCATCCATATGCTCGATGATCCTGAAATTGCAGCTTTGGCAATTCAGCCAACAACTTACTCTTTTGAAGAAATTACTATTTATTTTATATATGATTATGTGATTGTGATATATTTCGTAAAATACGGAAACCTTTTTTATATAAAGATTATGTGATTGTGATATATTTCGTAAAATACGGAAACAAATTGCGATGTGGAAGTGTATTGAATGTGCATAATGCATATGTTCTTCAATTCAGGTTGTATGCCGCATTCGGCCAATGGACAAGACCGAAAGGGGGCAAGGAGAAAAGTTTCTTCCCAAATTTCCCCAAGGAAGTGATGATCAGATCGATTTAGCAGTGGGTTTTGTTCTTTAGTATTCTTTTAATGTTTTCTTATTCTTCTTTTCCATTACCTTCCAACATCCAACAACAAGGAAGGAAGGAAGTTATCATCGTCTGATCCTTTTCTCTTATGGCTTCACTTATGCTTTTTCCCTTGATCGTATTCTGGAATATTGTTTACATTCTGGATTCCAGAAGTACAAACCATTACTTATCGCGTAGCAGTTTTTGAAGAGAAAAACAACGATTGAGGCGGAGTGGCAAGTGGCAGTATAATACTGAGTGACAGATGCCGTCTGTCTCGGTCATTACTATATTGTGCGCTATATAATTTTTTACATATAATAAGAAAACAACAATTTTGTTTTTGAAGTTATTTCACATATGCGAGACAATAACATTCTATCTGTTTCAGGGTAAGACATTCCACTTCGACCGTGTATTCCAACCAGACACTACACAAGAGCAAGTTTACCTGGGAGCAGCCTATCACATTGTTCAAGACGTTCTAAATGGTTTTAATGGAACCATTATGGCATATGGACAGACATCTTCCGGGAAGACTCACACCATGGAGGTTGGTTTTTTCTCACCCAACTAAGGTAATAGTTTTGTTAGTAAAAGATGAAGCGAATCTAAATAGGCAATAGACACTTAGACTTCGTCATGGCATAAACTTCAATGGTTTCAATGCGAAACATGTTTCAAAATTCACCGCTGAATTGTGCACTTTGCATGCGAAGTCATTCATTCGATTTTCAAATGTGCACCTGCTACGGTACACGACTGCTATTTATCTGAACAGAAACAAAAGTACAGCTCGAGTTTTATTTAGAAGTATATTTTTTTGTAATATTTATAACATGGAAAATTCTACCTTCACTACTAATGTATAATACAGATGAATTTTACTTCATGCTTGGGGTTATGATTGTGTGTTAATATGGTGTAGTTGTTGAATGCAAAAGCTGTTATTGAACTGTTATTGCTTTTGTTCAGAAATAGGCGTCTCGAACGTTTTATCCTTGTTTCTTATGAATTTAGCAATTTATAAATTTGAACCGCCGTGCATAAAGTCCTACTTGTTGAATTGCTTTCATTGTGTGTCGATTGTTTTATAATCTTGTGACATCGCTTCGGCTTAAGGCTTTCCATTGCGATTTGATTCCCACGCACGATACTCTATTGTGAATTATTTGGTGATGAGATAGTCGTACATTAATATTTATTTGCAGGTGAAATGCAGCGTGGCCGCAAGCGAAACATGACCGACGACCCAAATAGATTGAACACAAAAAAATGGTAAGCAAGTTTATCTGCGGATGATCATCCATATGCTCGATGATCCTGAAATTGCAGCTTTGGCAATTCAGCCAACAACTTACTCTTTTGAAGAAATTACTATTTATTTTATATATGATTATGTGATTGTGATATATTTCGTAAAATACGGAAACCTTAACGTTCGCAATAATGGTTTGTGGACCTTACGGGACATTTTATCTGGAAAATTTAATTTCGGACTTACACATCAAGAGGATTCCAGGTTGAAATCGAGTATATAATTCACGTAGTAATCGAGCGAGTATATTTTTCTGTGTGTCTGGACCCTCCTCAAATCCATGCTATTTCTCGCCTAGTCCCTAATTAGCGCTCGCACTAAGAACCGAATCCCGCGTTTCCCGCTTGTTTGGGAGGAAACGTGGGATTACAATTACCGCTAAACTGCGAATGAGGAACATAGGTTCTAATGCTTGGAGAAAACAAAAAATACAGTATGAATTAGCATAGAAAATTTGAAAAATATGCGCGGGAAACGTTTTTCGCAAGCTAATTCATACTGTATTTTTTGTTTTCTCCAAGCATTGGAACGTTTCCAAAAAGTCCATCCCGAACGAGGATTTGGCCGAGTTCCTCCCAGACGCGACATAGTAATGAAGAATAACAATCCCGGGTTTTTCGACGATGAGTTGTTTCTCTCCAACAAATTCATACTTTCAGCATATACTTTCAGTGTAAAGTTTCAATGTGATTTCTTCTGTATGATATGCTTGTTTTGTCTGCTAGGCTAACAACTGTACGTTTTCTTGATTTCAGCATGAACAGCCAACGCCAGTCCATAACGAATAACGCAGCAGAGTGCGGACTTCAGGTAAACATTTTTATTTGTAAGATAACAAGGTCTATTGATATTATTTCCGTTTAAAATGTGTGTTATGCACTTTACCAGTCGCCAGGCGCGCTATCGCGCGCCTGGCGCCTGGTGCTCGGGTCGTCGCGGCCTTCGGCCGCTCCGACCCTCGCTTCAGTTTGTGCTCGTCGTCGCGGCCTTCGGCCGCTCCTCCTCGCACGCGGTGGGCGGCCTTCGGCCGCCCACTGCTTATACCCTTGCTCCGATCCCGATTTACCCCCCCCCTTCCTTTATTGTTATTTTGGCCCGGTTCTTTGCAGTGCTGCCTTCCCTATCTGATCCAATTCCGATTTATTCCGCAAATTCACTAAGAAAGTTCGCAACGTGCCAGTGAATAAACCCTATGGTTACTTTAGCCGGATTCGTCGCGGTCCCTTTTCTGGCTGATCCGATTCCAATTTATCCCGCAACGTCAAAAGAAAGTTCGGAGCGTGCCGGACCCTATAGTTGCCTTGACAGATTCACCGCGGTCCCCTTCCGCGGCTGCTTTTATCCCGCAACTTCACTAAGAAAGTTCGGAGCGTGCCGGCGAATAGACCCTGTAGTTGCTTTGGACGGATTCATCGCGGTCCCCTTCCGCGGCTGCTTTTATCCCGCAACTTCACTAAGAAAGTTCGGAACGTGCCGGTGAATAAACCCTATAGTTGCTTTGGCCGGATTTGTCGCTGTCTTTTTTCCTGGCTGAACCGATTCCGATTTATCCCGCAACGTCACTAAGAAAGTTCGGAGCGTGCCGGCAAATAGACCCTATAGTTGCTTTGGACGGATTCATCGCGGTCCTCCTCCCCGGCTGCTTTTCTCCCGCAATGTCACTAAGAAAGTTCGGAGCGTGCCGGCAAATAGACCCTATAGTTGCTTTGGACGGATTCATCGCGGTCCTCCTCCCCGGCTGCTTTTCTCCCGCAATGTCACTAAGAAAGTTCGGAGCGTGCCGGCAAATAGACCCTATAGTTGCTTTGGACGGATTCATCGCGTTCCTCCTCCCCGGCTGCTTTTCTCCCGCAACGTCATTAAGAAAGTTCGGAACGTGCCGGTGAATAAACCCTATAGTTGCGTTGGCCGATTTGCCGCGGTCCCCTTCCTCGGCTGCTTTTCTCCCGCAACGTCACTAAGAAAGTTCGGAACGTGCCGGTGAATAAACCCTATAGTTGCGTTGGCCGATTTGTCGCGGTCCCCTTTCTCGGCTGCTTTTATCCCGCAACGTCACTAATAAAGTTCGGAACGTGCCGGTGAATAAACCCTATAGTTGCGTAGGCCGATTTGTCGTGGTCCCCTTACTCGGCTTCTTTTATCCCGCAAAATCACTAATAAAGTTCGGAACGTGCAGATTAGACGGATTCATCGCGGTCAGTTTCCCCGACTGATCCGATTCCGTAGTTGCTTTGGACGGATTCATCGCGGTCCCCTTCCCCGGCTGCTTTTATCCCGCAACGTAACTAAGAAAGTTCGGAACGTGCCGGTGAATAAACCCTATAGTTGCGTTGGCCGATTTGTCGTGGTCCCCTTCCTCGGCTTCTTTTATCTCGCAACATCACTAAGAAAGTTCGGAGCGTGCCGGCAAATAGACCCTATAGTTGCTTTGGACGGATTCATCGCGGTCCTCCTCCCCGGCTGCTTTTCTCCCGCAACGTCACTAAGAAAGTTCGGAACGTGCCGGTGAATAAACCCTATAGTTGCGTTGGCCGATTTGCCGCGGTCCCCTTCCTCGGCTGCTTTTCTCCCGCAACGTCACTAAGAAAGTTCGGAACGTGCCGGTGAATAAACCCTATAGTTGCGTTGGCCGATTTGTCGTGGTCCCCTTCCTCGGCTTCTTTTATCTCGCAACATCACTAAGAAAGTTCGCTACGTGCTGGTGAATAAACTCTATAGTTGCGTTTGCCCGATTTGTCGCGGTCCCCTTCCCCGGTTGCTTTTATCCCGCAACGTCACTAAGAAAGTTCGGAACGTGCAGATTAGACGGATTCATCGCGGTCAGTTTCCCCGACTGATCCGATTCCGTAGTTGCTTTGGACGGATTCATCGCGGTCCCCTTCCCCGGCTGCTTTTATCCCGCAACGTAACTAAGAAAGTTCGGAACGTGCCGGTGAATAAACCCTATAGTTGCGTTGGCCGATTTGTCGTGGTCCCCTTCCTCGGCTTCTTTTATCTCGCAACATCACTAAGAAAGTTCGCTACGTGCTGGTGAATAAACTCTAAGTTGCGTTTGCCCGATTTGTCGCGGTCCCCTTCCCCGGTTGTTTTTATCCCGCAACGTCACTAAGAAAGTTCGGAACGTGCCGGTGAATAAACTATATAGTTGCGTTTGCCCGATTTGTCGCAGTCCCCTTCCCCGGCTGCTTTTATCCCGCAACGTCACTAAGAAAGTTCGCAACGTGCCGTTGAAGAAACACTATAGTTTTTTTCGCCGGATTCGTAGCGGTCCCCTTTTCTGGCTGGTCTGATTCCGATTTATCTCGCAACATCACTAAGAAAGTTCGGAGCGTGCCGGCGAATAGACCCTATAGTTGCTTTGGACGGGTTCATCGCTTCCCTTCCCCGGCTGCTTTTATCCCGCAACGTCACTAAGAAAGTTCAGAGCGTGCCGGCGAATAGACCCTATAGTTGCGTTGGCCGATTTGCCGCGGTCCCCTTCCTCGGCTTTTTTTATCCCGTAACGTCACTAAGAAAATTCGCTACGTGCTGGTGAATAAACTCTATAGTTGCGTTTGCCCGATTTGTCGCGGTCCCCTTCCCCGGCTGCTTTTATCTTTATCCCGCAACATCACTAAGAAAGTTCGGAGCGTGCCGGCGAATAGACACTATAGTTGCTTTGGACGGGTTCATCGCTTCCCTTCCCCGGCTGCTTTTATCCCGCAACGTCACTAAGAAAGTTCGGAGCGTGCCGGCGAATAGACCCTATAGTTGCGTTGGCCGATTTGCCGCGGTCCCCTTCCTCGGCTTTTCTTATCCCGCAACGTCACTAAGAAAGTTCGCTACGTGCTGGTGAAAAAACTCTATAGTTGCGTTTGCCCGATTTGCCGCGGTCCCCTTCCCCGGCTGCTTTTATCCCGCAACGTCACTAAGAAAGTTCGCAACGTGCCGTTGAAGAAACACTATAGTTTCTTTAGCCGGATTCGTAGCGGTCCCCTTTTCTGGCTGATCTGATTCCGATTTATCTCGCAACATCACTAAGAAAGTTCGGAGCGTGCTGGCGAATAGACCCTATAGTTGCTTTGGACGGATTCATCGCGGTCCCCTTCCGCGGCTGCTTTTATCCCGCAACGTCACTAAGAAAGTTCGGAACGTTATTTGCTTTTGCCCAATTCATCGCGGTCCCCTTCCGCTCCGATTGCTCCGATTCCGATTTATCCGCAACGTCACTAAGAAAGTTGGTGAACAATGTAAGAAAGTTGTTAATGTAAAGGTGAATAAAACCCTATGACTTTGGCCCAAGTCGATGCTGAGTTCGCTCGCTCCTCTTCGCTCTCCCCATAGCCAGATCCAGGGAGCTACAGAAGTATAATTTATCATGCCTGTCTATTACCTTGACGCGAGTGGTCACCCGGCTGCTCCGCTTCTGCCATGAAAATATGGTTTTGCGAGGAAGTTACTGTATAGCCATATCTCATTAATTGCTCTGTAACATCGCAGGCCATAAAAGCCTGCACTCTCTCATTTACATATGTTCTTTTCTTATTTCCTCTCGGTGTCTTCACATGATTATAAATCGTACAACTTTTGTATGGGAATGTTAGAATAGCTTATTTTTAAGGAACTATAATTATAATTAAGCCGCTATGAAAACGAAAATTATAAGTCAATATGTTGCCGACTAATGTGTACGTTCATTTTCTTTCTAAATACGCGCACTTCAAAAATGGCAACTTCCGCGTGGTACTTGGTAACTTCCACGTAGATAAGATTATGCTAAATGTTAAAAATAATCGGAGCCTAAGCTTAATTCTGAAATTATATCCATTTTTTCTCTCGTCTCTCTCTTCCTCCTCTCTTTCTCTAAATCTCTCTAAAAAGTGCACTCTCTCGCGCTGTGTTCGCCTCTTTCCTCTCGGTGTCCAGCACATGGTGAACAATCGTACAACTTTTGTATGGGCGGGTGAAATAGCTTACTAAGGAAATATAATTAAGACGCTATGAAAACGATAATTATAAGTCAGTATGTTACTGACTATTGCGTTTGTTCATTTTCTTCCAACACACGCGAACTTCAAAACTCGACTTTGCCGTGGAGTTTTTTCTATGGCTCTCCACGTGGCAACTTCCACTTAGATACGATTATGCTAAATGTTAAAAGTAATTGGAGCCTAAGCTTAATTTTGAAATTATGTCCATTTTTTCTATCGGCTCTCTCTTTCTCCTCTCTTTCTCTGAATCTCTCCAAAAAACGCACTCTTTCGCGCTCTGTTCGCCTCGTCTCTCTCGTCTAATTCGATCGATAATTTTCCCTTTTCCCAAAGTTCGACAAAGTTGCCATGTTTTAAGCTGTAGCTTACGACTGCGGCGGAATACAGGGAAACTAATGGTACTTCTCGCTGGTAGTTTATCACGGGGAAGGTGGTGGGATGGTTATTGAGGGCCGGCGCGCGCTTTGATTTTTAGGTGTCCCCAAGCATTAACTTTGAATTATCGATTTTAATTAGTTATCGATCGATTTTCCATGATGTAAATCTTGGTCAATATATTGTGCCACCATTCTGGTACATTGAGTCCGGTCCCATTCTGCACACTTTCTTAGTTGAGGAACGGGCACGGCGCAAAGTGGACAGACACGATTTTCCTTACTCGTTTATATAATAGTAGAAAATACGCGCACTTCAAAAATGGCAACTTCCGCGTGGTACTTGGTAACTTCCACGTAGATAAGATTATGCTAAATGTTAAAAATAATCGGAGCCTAAGCTTAATTCTGAAATTATATCCATTTTTTCTCTCGTCTCTCTCTTCCTCCTCTCTTTCTCTAAATCTCTCTAAAAAGTGCACTCTCTCGCGCTGTGTTCGCCTCTTTCCTCTCGGTGTCCAGCACATGGTGAACAATCGTACAACTTTTGTATGGGCGGGTGAAATAGCTTACTAAGGAAATATAATTAAGACGCTATGAAAACGATAATTATAAGTCAGTATGTTACTGACTATTGCGTTTGTTCATTTTCTTCCAACACACGCGAACTTCAAAACTCGACTTTGCCGTGGAGTTTTTTCTATGGCTCTCCACGTGGCAACTTCCACTTAGATACGATTATGCTAAATGTTAAAAGTAATTGGAGCCTAAGCTTAATTTTGAAATTATGTCCATTTTTTCTATCGGCTCTCTCTTTCTCCTCTCTTTCTCTGAATCTCTCCAAAAAACGCACTCTTTCGCGCTCTGTTCGCCTCGTCTCTCTCGTCTAATTCGATCGATAATTTTCCCTTTTCCCAAAGTTCGACAAAGTTGCCATGTTTTAAGCTGTAGCTTACGACTGCGGCGGAATACAGGGAAACTAATGGTACTTCTCGCTGGTAGTTTATCACGGGGAAGGTGGTGGGATGGTTATTGAGGGCCGGCGCGCGCTTTGATTTTTAGGTGTCCCCAAGCATTAACTTTGAATTATCGATTTTAATTAGTTAGGTTATCGATCGATTTTCCATGATGTAAATCTTGGTCAATATATTGTGCCACCATTCTGGTACATTGAGTCCGGTCCCATTCTGCACACTTTCTTAGTTGAGGAACGGGCACGGCGCAAAGTGGACAGACACGATTTTCCTTACTCGTTTATATAATAGTAGATTGTTGTGACATTCCTTTCCTTCATTGTGTCTCATTAACTTTCTTCCGAATGAGGTTTTTCTGTCGCATTCGGACTCTATCATTATTCTTCTGGCAATTCTTGCTTGGCGAAGGGTTTTTTACCACAGTGTCCAGTCAGTCCAGAATTTTGCAAATTGCGATGTGGAAGTGTATTGAATGTGCATAATGCATATGTTCTTCAATTCAGGTTGTATGCCGCATTCGGCCAATGGACAAGACCGAAAGGGGGCAAGGAGAAAAGTTTCTTCCCAAATTTCCCCAAGGAAGTGATGATCAGATCGATTTAGCAGTGGGGTTTGTTCTTTAGTATTCTTTTAATGTTTTCTTATTCTTCTTTTCCATTACCTTCCAACATCCAACAACAAGGAAGGAAGGAAGTTATCATCGTCTGATCCTTTTCTCTTATGGCTTCACTTATGCTTTTTCCCTTGATCGTATTCTGGAATATTGTTTACATTCTGGATTCCAGAAGTACAAACCATTACTTATCGCGTAGCAGTTTTTGAAGAGAAAAACAACGATTGAGGCGGAGTGGCAAGTGGCAGTATAATACTGAGTGACAGATGCCGTCTGTCTCGGTCATTACTATATTGTGCGCTATATAATTTTTTACATATAAATAAAGAAAACAACAATTTTGTTTTTGAAGTTATTTCACATATGCGAGACAATAACATTCTATCTGTTTCAGGGTAAGACATTCCACTTCGACCGTGTATTCCAACCAGACACTACACAAGAGCAAGTTTACCTGGGAGCAGCCTATCACATTGTTCAAGACGTTCTAAATGGTTTTAATGGAACCATTATGGCATATGGACAGACATCTTCCGGGAAGACTCACACTATGGAGGTTGGTTTTTTCTCACCCAACTAAGGTAATAGTTTTGTTAGTAAAAGATGAAGCGAATCTAAATAGGCAATAGACACTTAGACTTCGTCATGGCATAAACTTCAATGGTTTCAATGCGAAACATGTTTCAAAATTCACCGCTGAATTGTGCACTTTGCATGCGAAGTCATTCATTCGATTTTCAAATGTGCACCTGCTACGGTACACGACTGCTATTTATCTGAACAGAAACAAAAGTACAGCTCGAGTTTTATTTAGAAGTATATTTTTTTGTAATATTTATAACATGGAAAATTCTACCTTCACTACTAATGTATAATACAGATGAATTTTACTTCATGCTTGGGGTTATGATTGTGTGTTAATATGGTGTAGTTGTTGAATGCAAAAGCTGTTATTGAACTGTTATTGCTTTTGTTCAGAAATAGGCGTCTCGAACGTTTTATCCTTGTTTCTTATGAATTTAGCAATTTATAAATTTGAACCGTGCATAAAGTCCTACTTGTTGAATTGCTTTCATTGTGTGTCGATTGTTTTATAATCTTGTGACATCGCTTCGGCTTAAGGCTTTCCACTGCGATGTGATTCCCACGCACGATACTCTATTGTGAATTATTTGGTGAGGAGATCGTCGTACATTAATATTTATTTGCAGGTGAAATGCTCAGACAGCAGCGTGGTCGCAAACGCAACATGACTGATGACCAAAATCGATTGAACACAAAAAAAAGGTAAGCAACTTTATTCACATAAACCGAAATGTAAATGAGGAAAAATTAATCTATGAGACCACTCATAGCAAGAATAAAGAGAGTATGTTGGCTGGTGCAACTATCGAATCAAAAGGTATAAAAACGCGTCTCATATCCTGTTCATCGTACTCAAAAATGAAGTGATTAACAGTGGCCAGCTGGCGTAGTAAATGCATACTTTTGATGTTCGGCGGCGTGTTCCTCTGCGGATGATCATCCATATGCTCGATGATCCTGAAATTGCAGCTTTGGCAATTCAGCCAACAACTTACTCTTTTGAAGAAATTACTATTTATTTTATATATGATTATGTGATTGTGATATATTTCGTAAAATACGGAAACCTTAACGTTCGCAATAATGGTTTGTGGACCTTACGGGACATTTTATCTGGAAAATTTAATTTCGGACTTACACATCAAGAGGATTCCAGGTTGAAATCGAGTATATAATTCACGTAGTAATCGAGCGAGTATATTTTCTGTGTGTCTGGACCCTCCTCAAATCCATGCTATTTCTCGCCTAGTCCCTAATTAGCGCTCGCACTAAGAACCGAATCCCGCGTTTCCCGCTTGTTTGGGAGGAAACGTGGGATTACAATTACCGCTAAACTGCGAATGAGGAACATAGGTTCTAATGCTTGGAGAAAACAAAAAATACAGTATGAATTAGCATGGAAAATTTGAAAAATATGCGCGGGAAACGTTTTTCGCAAGCTAATTCATACTGTATTTTTTGTTTTCTCCAAGCATTGGAACGTTTCCAAAAAGTCCATCCCGAACGAGGATTTGGCCGAGTTCCTCCCAGAAAGCGCGCGACATAGTAATGAAGAATAACAATCCCGGGTTTTTCGACGATGAGTTGTTTCTCTCCAACAAATTCATACTTTCAGCATATACTTTCAGTGTAAAGTTTCAATGTGATTTCTTCTGTATGATATGCTTGTTTTGTCTGCTAGGCTAACAACTGTACGTTTTCTTGATTTCAGCATGAACAGCCAACGCCAGTCCATAACGAATAACGCAGCAGAGTGCGGACTTCAGGTAAACATTTTTATTTGTAAGATAACAAGGTCTATTGATATTATTTCCGTTTAAAATGTGTGTTATGCACTTTATTGTTGTGACATTCCGTTCCTTCATTGTGTCTCATTAACTTTCTTCCGAATGAGGTTTTTCTGTCGCATTCGGACTCTATCATTATTCTTCTGGCAATTCTTGCTTGGCGAAGGGTTTTTACCACAGTGTCCAGTCAGTCCAGAATTTTGCAAATTGCGATGTGGAAGTGTATTGGATGTGCATAATGCATATGTTCTTCAATTCAGGTTGTATGCCGCATTCGGCCAATGGACAAGACCGAAAGGGGGCAAGGAGAAAAGTTTCTTCCCAAATTTCCCCAAGGAAGTGATGATCAGATCGATTTAGCAGTGGGGTTTGTTCTTTAGTATTCTTTTAATGTTTTCTTATTCTTCTTTTCCATTACCTTCCAACATCCAACAACAAGGAAGGAAGGAAGTTATCATCGTCTGATCCTTTTCTCTTATGGCTTCACTTATGCTTTTTCCCTTGATCGTATTCTGGAATATTGTTTACATTCTGGATTCCAGAAGTACAAACCATTACTTATCGCGTAGCAGTTTTTGAAGAGAAAAACAACGATTGAGGCGGAGTGGCAAGTGGCAGTATAATACTGAGTGACAGATGCCGTCTGTCTCGGTCATTACTATATTGTGCGCTATATAATTTTTTACATATAAATAAAGAAAACAACAATTTTGTTTTTGAAGTTATTTCACATATGCGAGACAATAACATTCTATCTGTTTCAGGGTAAGACATTCCACTTCGACCGTGTATTCCAACCAGACACTACACAAGAGCAAGTTTACCTGGGAGCAGCCTATCACATTGTTCAAGACGTTCTAAATGGTTTTAATGGAACCATTATGGCATATGGACAGACATCTTCCGGGAAGACTCACACTATGGAGGTTGGTTTTTTCTCACCCAACTAAGGTAATAGTTTTGTTAGTAAAAGATGAAGCGAATCTAAATAGGCAATAGACACTTAGACTTCGTCATGGCATAAACTTCAATGGTTTCAATGCGAAACATGTTTCAAAATTCACCGCTGAATTGTGCACTTTGCATGCGAAGTCATATATTCGATTTTCAAATGTGCACCTGCTACGGTACACGACTGCTATTTATCTGAACAGAAACAAAAGTACAGCTCGAGTTTTATTTAGAAGTATATTTTTTTGTAATATTTATAACATGGAAAATTCTACCTTCACTACTAATGTATAATACAGATGAATTTTACTTCATGCTTGGGGTTATGATTGTGTGTTAATATGGTGTAGTTGTTGAATGCAAAAGCTGTTATTGAACTGTTATTGCTTTTGTTCAGAAATAGGCGTCTCGAACGTTTTATCCTTGTTTCTTATGAATTTAGCAATTTATAAATTTGAACCGTGCATAAAGTCCTACTTGTTGAATTGCTTTCATTGTGTGTCGATTGTTTTATAATCTTGTGACATCGCTTCGGCTTATGGCTTTCCATTGCGATTTGATTCCCACGCACGATACTCTATTGTGAATTATTTGGTGAGGAGATCGTCGTACATTAATATTTATTTGCAGGTGAAATGCTCAGACAGCAGCGTGGTCGCAAACGCAACATGACTGATGACCAAAATCGATTGAACACAAAAAAAAGGTAAGCAAGTTTATTCACATAAACCGAAATGTAAATGAGGAAAAATTAATCTATGAGACCACTCATAGCAAGAATAAAGAGAGTATGTTGGCTGGTGCAACTATCGAATCAAAAGGTATAAAAACGCGTCTCATACCCTGTTCATCGTACTCAAAAATGAAGTGATTAACAGTGGCCAGCTGGCGTAGTAAATGCATACTTTTGATGTTCGGCGGCGTGTTCCTCTGCGGATGATCATCCATATGCTCGATGATCCTGAAATTGCAGCTTTGGCAATTCAGCCAACAACTTACTCTTTTGAAGAAATTACTATTTATTTTATATATGATTATGTGATTGTGATATATTTCGTAAAATACGGAAACCTTAACGTTCGCAATAATGGTTTGTGGACCTTACGGGACATTTTATCTGGAAAATTTAATTTCGGACTTACACATCAAGAGGATTCCAGGTTGAAATCGAGTATATAATTCACGTAGTAATCGAGCGAGTATATTTTTCTGTGTGTCTGGACCCTCCTCAAATCCATGCTATTTCTCGCCTAGTCCCTAATTAGCGCTCGCACTAAGAACCGAATCCCGCGTTTCCCGCTTGTTTGGGAGGAAACGTGGGATTACAATTACCGCTAAACTGCGAATGAGGAACATAGGTTCTAATGCTTGGAGAAAACAAAAAATACAGTATGAATTAGCATGGAAAATTTGAAAAATATGCGCGGGAAACGTTTTTTCGCAAGCTAATTCATACTGTATTTTTTTGTTTTCTCAAGCATTGGAACGTTTCCAAAAAGTCCATCCCGAACGAGGATTTGGCCGAGTTCCTCCCAGAAAGCGCGCGACATAGTAATGAAGAATAACAATCCCGGGTTTTTCGACGATGAGTTGTTTCTCTCCAACAAATTCATACTTTCAGCATATACTTTCAGTGTAAAGTTTCAATGTGATTTCTTCTGTATGATATGCTTGTTTTGTCTGCTAGGCTAACAACTGTACGTTTTCTTGATTTCAGCATGAACAGCCAACGCCAGTCCATAACGAATAACGCAGCAGAGTGCGGACTTCAGGTAAACATTTTTATTTGTAAGATAACAAGGTCTATTGATATTATTTCCGTTTAAAATGTGTGTTATGCACTTTATTGTTGTGACATTCCGTTCCTTCATTGTGTCTCATTAACTTTCTTCCGAATGAGGTTTTTCTGTCGCATTCGGACTCTATCATTATTCTTCTGGCAATTCTTGCTTGGCGAAGGGTTTTTTACCACAGTGTCCAGTCAGTCCAGAATTTTGCAAATTGCGATGTGGAAGTGTATTGAATGTGCATAATGCATATGTTCTTCAATTCAGGTTGTATGCCGCATTCGGCCAATGGACAAGACCGAAAGGGGGCAAGGAGAAAAGTTTCTTCCCAAATTTCCCCAAGGAAGTGATGATCAGATCGATTTAGCAGTGGGGTTTGTTCTTTAGTATTCTTATAATGTTTTCTTATTCTTCTTTTCCATTACCTTCCAACATCCAACAACAAGGAAGGAAGGAAGTTATCATCGTCTGATCCTTTTCTCTTATGGCTTCACTTATGCTTTTTCCCTTGATCGTATTCTGGAATATTGTTTACATTCTGGATTCCAGAAGTACAAACCATTACTTATCGCGTAGCAGTTTTTGAAGAGAAAAACAACGATTGAGGCGGAGTGGCAAGTGGCAGTATAATACTGAGTGACAGATGCCGTCTGTCTCGGTCATTACTATATTGTGCGCTATATAATTTTTACATATAATAAAGAAAAACAACAATTTTGTTTTTGAAGTTATTTCACATATGCGAGACAATAACATTCTATCTGTTTCAGGGTAAGACATTCCACTTCGACCGTGTATTCCAACCAGACACTACACAAGAGCAAGTTTACCTGGGAGCAGCCTATCACATTGTTCAAGACGTTCTAAATGGTTTTAATGGAACCATTATGGCATATGGACAGACATCTTCCGGGAAGACTCACACTATGGAGGTTGGTTTTTTCTCACCCAACTAAGGTAATAGTTTTGTTAGTAAAAGATGAAGCGAATCTAAATAGGCAATAGACACTTAGACTTCGTCATGGCATAAACTTCAATGGTTTCAATGCGAAACATGTTTCAAAATTCACCGCTGAATTGTGCACTTTGCATGCGAAGTCATATATTCGATTTTCAAATGTGCACCTGCTACGGTACACGACTGCTATTTATCTGAACAGAAACAAAAGTACAGCTCGAGTTTTATTTAGAAGTATATTTTTTTGTAATATTTATAACATGGAAAATTCTACCTTCACTACTAATGTATAATACAGATGAATTTTACTTCATGCTTGGGGTTATGATTGTGTGTTAATATGGTGTAGTTGTTGAATGCAAAAGCTGTTATTGAACTGTTATTGCTTTTGTTCAGAAATAGGCGTCTCGAACGTTTTATCCTTGTTTCTTATGAATTTAGCAATTTATAAATTTGAACCGTGCATAAAGTCCTACTTGTTGAATTGCTTTCATTGTGTGTCGATTGTTTTATAATCTTGTGACATCGCTTCGGCTTAAGGCTTTCCATTGCGATTTGATTCCCACGCACGATACTCTATTGTGAATTATTTGGTGAGGAGATCTTCGTACATTAATATTTATTTGCAGGTGAAATGCTCAGACAGCAGCGTGGTCGCAAACGCAACATGACTGATGACCAAAATCGATTGAACACAAAAAAAGGTAAGCAAGTTTATTCACATAAACCGAAATGTAAATGAGGAAAAATTAATCTATGAGACCACTCATAGCAAGAATAAAGAGAGTATGTTGGCTGGTGCAACTATCGAATCAAAAGGTATAAAAACGCGTCTCATACCCTGTTCATCGTACTCAAAAATGAAGTGATTAACAGTGGCCAGCTGGCGTAGTAAATGCATACTTTTGATGTTCGGCGGCGTGTTCCTCTGCGGATGATCATCCATATGCTCGATGATCCTGAAATTGCAGCTTTGGCAATTCAGCCAACAACTTACTCTTTTGAAGAAATTACTATTTATTTTATATATGATTATGTGATTGTGATATATTTCGTAAAATACGGAAACCTTAACGTTCGCAATAATGGTTTGTGGACCTTACGGGACATTTTATCTGGAAAATTTAATTTCGGACTTACACATCAAGAGGATTCCAGGTTGAAATCGAGTATATAATTCACGTAGTAATCGAGCGAGTATATTTTCTGTGTGTCTGGACCCTCCTCAAATCCATGCTATTTCTCGCCTAGTCCCTAATTAGCGCTCGCACTAAGAACCGAATCCCGCGTTTCCCGCTTGTTTGGGAGGAAACGTGGGATTACAATTACCGCTAAACTGCGAATGAGGAACATAGGTTCTAATGCTTGGAGAAAAACAAAAAATACAGTATGAATTAGCATGGAAATTTGAAAAATATGCGCGGGAAACGTTTTTCGCAAGCTAATTCATACTGTATTTTTTGTTTTCTCCAAGCATTGGAACGTTTCCAAAAAGTCCATCCCGAACGAGGATTTGGCCGAGTTCCTCCCAGAAAGCGCGCGACATAGTAATGAAGAATAACAATCCCGGGTTTTTCGACGATGAGTTGTTTCTCTCCAACAAATTCATACTTTCAGCATATACTTTCAGTGTAAAGTTTCAATGTGATTTCTTCTGTATGATATGCTTGTTTTGTCTGCTAGGCTAACAACTGTACGTTTTCTTGATTTCAGCATGAACAGCCAACGCCAGTCCACATGTCAAATGAATAACGCAGCAGAGTGCGGAGTTCAGGTAAACATTTTTATTTGTAAGATAACAAGGTCTATTGATATTATTTCCGTTTAAAATGTGTGTTATGCACTTTATTGTTGTGACATTCCTTTCCTTCATTGTGTCTCATTAACTTTCTTCCGAATGAGGTTTTTCTGTCGCATTCGGACTCTATTATTATTCTTCTGGCAATTCTTGCTTGGCGAAGGGTTTTTACCACAGTGTCCAGTCAGTCCAGAATTTTCCAATTGCGATGTGGAAGTGTATTGAATGTGCATAATGCATATGTTCTTCAATTCAGGTTATCTGCCGCATTCGGCCGATGAACAAGAAAGAAGAAGGGCAAGGAGAAAAGTTTCTTCCCAAATTTCCCCAAGGAAGTGATGATCAGATCTCTTTAGCAGTGGGTTTTGTTCTTTAGTATTCTTTTAATGTTTTCTTATTCTTCTTTTCCATTACCTTCCAACATCCAACAACAAGGAAGGAAGGAAGTTATCATCGTCTGATCCTTTTCTCTTATGTCTTCACTTATGCTTTTTCCCTTGATCGTATTCTGGAATATTGTTTACATTCTGGATTCCAGAAGTACAAACCATTACTTATCGCGTAGCAGTTTTTGAAGAGAAAAACAACGATTGAGGCGGAGTGGCAAGTGGCAGTATAATACTGAGTGACAGATGCCGTCTGTCTCGGTCATTACTATATTGTGCGCTATATAATTTACATATAAATAAAGAAAACAACAATTTTGTTTTTGAAGTTATTTCACATATGCGAGACAATAACATTATATCTGTTTTCAGGGGAAGACGTTCCGTTTCGACCGTGTATTCAAACCAGATACCACACAAGAGCAAGTATACCAGGGAGCAGCCTATCACATTGTTCAAGACGTTATAAATGGTTTTAATGGAACCATTCTGGCATACGGACAGACATCTGGTAAAATTGAAGAATACTACCCCACTGAAGTATACTACCCAAATTCGAAATATACTACCCCTTTTGTATGGGGGTAGCATTTTGTAAGGTAAAAAATACTACCCCAACTCTGAAGAATACTACCCCATTTGACATTTTATTACCCCAGTCAATGGGGTAGTATTTTTCAGGATTGGGGTAGTCATCTTCAATGATGGGGTAGTCATCTTCAATGGTGGGGTAGTCATCTTCAAACCCTAGGTAATCTTGAATTACACTACCCCCAACATGTTAAAATACTACCCCTTCTTGCAAAATATTACCCCCACCCATTGACCTTTACTACCCCGTGGGGAAAATTACAAAATACTACCCCTGTCAATTGAATATGACTACCCCATCATTGAAGATGACTACCCCATCATTGAATATGACTACCCCATCATTGAATATTGACTACCCCATCATTGAAGATGACTACCCCACCATTGAATATGAATACCCCACCATTGAATATGACTACCCCACCATTGAATATGACTACCCCACAATTGAATATGAATACCCCACCATTGAATATGAATACCCCACCATTGAATATGAATACCCCACCATTGAATATGACTACCCCACCATTGAATATGACTACCCCACCTTCCAATTGAATAGGAACTTACATTCATTTCGGTGAATTATTGACGTAGGCAAAGAAAGGGAGCACAACATAGCTACGGCAGGCATTAGGTGAATACTGATTAACTTCAAAAGCACTCATCGCTTTTAAACAGAACTGATTTGCATGTATGCTAATTGACAGATGGTCATTATTCAGGTGAATTTTGTAAACGTTTCGATCTTTCTGCCAACATTTGAATTGGGGTAGTATTTTGTAAAATGGGGTAGTATTTTGTAAACACTGGGGGGTAGTATTTTGTAAAATGGGGGTAGTATTTTGCATGGGGTAGTATATTTAAAAAAAGGGTAGTATTCTTCAATCCAGGGGGTAGTATTCTTCAATTCTACCCAGACATCTTCCGGGAAGACTCACACTACGGAGGTTGGTTTTTTCTCACCCAACTAAGGTAATAGTTTTGTTAGTAAAAGATGAAGCGAATCTAAATAGGCAATAGACACTTAGACTTCGTCATGGCATAAACTTCAATGGTTTCAATGCGAAACATGTTTCAAAATTCACCGCTGAATTGTGCACTTTGCATGCGAAGTCATTCATTCGATTTTCAAATGTGAACCTGCTACGGTACACGACTGCTATTTATCTGAACAGAAACAAAAGTACAGCTCGAGTTTTATTTAGAAGTATATTTTTTTGTAATATTTATAACATGGAAAATTCTACCTTCACTACTAATGTATAATACAGATGAATTTTACTTCATGCTTGGGGTTCACACAAAATAATGTGTACAAACAATACATTTTTCAGACGAACCATTTCAGGTACTCAGTACTCAGATGTAGATGACAGGGATCGAGACAAGACTCCACAAGATGAAGATCCCTTCGACGATTCCATATATGGTTCAAACAAGAAACTGTTTTTTTTTTCCTTTGCTCGGATCCTTAGAATCTTGGCGTGTTCCATTCTCTATGTCGAATTATTTTCATTACCAATTCGATCACACCCGCTAGAAATTCAAACTCCTTTTATTGTTTATGGAAGATCCGAAATTTTTGAACTTGAAACAATGGTAGGCAAACGCGAGTGTTAACTCATTCATAGGGCTACTTTCAACCTCTTCCTCTTCACATTGATGTTATTTTTGTTGTATAGATTTCTCCGAATTTATGGGAATACACCAATACGGTGGGTGGGCAGGGGGAAATGCAAAAAAAAGTAAAATAATATATGAGTCATTGCTATGCTTGTCTGTGCTCTGTACCTTTGACATCAATTTTTTGGCCACCGTAGATTTGATTTCCAAATGTGTTCATGTTCTATGCTTTTTCATATAATGCTTTCTATGCTTTTTCACACAAAAAAAGCGATATTTGCAAAGAATGATAGTTTATTTGAACAATTTCAACCTATGTGTCGCATTGTATCCATCACTTCGTTTTTGAAGATGTTTCAGTATTATGTCTTTTCCATCGTCGGACATCTTCTGTTTTCTGTTTACTTTCGGTTCATGAGTATTTGGCAATTTGCTGATGTCACTTGGGCTCCTAAAAGATTGTTTTTGATAATAAGATGTAATTACACTGATCATTTTTCTCACAGGTGCGCCAAGAGCGCGCCAAACACACGCAAAGGAAATGATTTTCGTCGTGTTTGCGCGATCCTAACGCAGTACGGCTGTGCGCTCTGCTCTGTACTGGTGGTGGACACCCCAACAAAAGCCTCACGTTGCGGCCTTCTCACACCCCTTGAAAAATTTCTCCAATAACAATATAGTAAAAACGAGGAATAAGCGAATGATTTCTTGAGTTTGTTGTTTTGTATTGCAAAGACAAAGCCGATTTTAATCTTCTGAAGAACTCGAGTTCTGTTATGAAATAGAAGAAAGTAAAAGTGCATAGTATTAAACAAATTTACTTACCCTTTTCGTGTCATTTGTCCGTTTGCGAGGAAAGATCTCCCACAATGCGTATGCATAGAATCCGACGACTATGTTGAACAGAATGAATACATACATATAAGACGGGGAGGAGGTTACTGTATCAGACATTGTCCGTGAGACCTGAAATTAGATTTGATAAGTCGACTCATCCACTTCAGAAATTAAATTCAGTACTGTATCAAAAGAGAACGAAAGAGAGAGAGTGAGGGAGAGGGAGAAAGAGAGAGAGAGAGGGGGAGAGGGAGAAAGAGAGAGAGAGAGAGAAATTGAATAATTAATTTTTGAAAGAGATTTCATGCCATTGTTATTATTGATAAAGGCTCCACGCAAACTTTGACATGCACCTCGCACGTCGCATACAGAAAATTTAACAATCTCAAGTTTGAGGAACGAATAAAACAGGAATGAGCATAGTTTTTCGTAACACAACAATTCCACAAAAATCTGGTTAGATACTCGTGTAAAACAACAAAACCAAATCAAATTCATATCAACGATTGTCAACAGCGGTTTGTACTTATGTATTCTATGTAAGCCTTTCATCGAAATGTTGTTTATATTTATTTATTCATGTACTATGTGTTATTTCGTCGTCTCTAGCGGCGATACGTCCTTTGAAAGAGTCCAACAAACATTTTAAAAATTAGATTTTTTTGTAATGGCTGTTAGTATTGTGATGCTACACATGTACACGCAACAACCATTTGGATGAATCTTATTGTTAGAAATAAATTTCAAAGCGAAATACCGGCCGGTTTTTGAAACACATCGCGGACGACCGAATTTGTGCGTATTTATGCTAATTTGCTCGAATTTAGCTCTACTTTTTATTCTAATTTATCTTCATTCGCGTATGCTGCATAAGAACGCTGATGTACTCGATGCGTTTCAAAAACCGGCCGGTATTTCGATTTAATGCTTGCTCTACGAACTTTTAAGATATGAACAGACAAAAAATGAACCAGACGAGCAAAACGTCACTGAAATGTGTGTGGAGAAAGAAGCCAGCTGTTCAAGTACAAAATTTGTGGCAAACACAAAAACAACCGCAACCCTCATAACAACATAATACAAAATATTATACATGGAAAAGACAGTCATAGTAGAATTGGGCCATCAAAATGCTAAACATTGAAGGTGTAATCGTGGCTTGGAGGCCGTCAATGTTCTTATCTATTATGATTACAAGACACGAAATGTATAGGCAAATCTTTATTATGTCACCAAAAGTGTGACGTGTGCGAGACGAAATACGTGTATGGTTTGGGCCCATTACGGCGAATTATAAACACAAATTGCCACAATAGAAAACAAAGCTTTTGGTTAATTCGGGTTGGTCAAAGTGTTATAACTGCTGGTTTTTTAAGCATTTGGCACTGTATTCCCATGCAGCGTATGCAAATAACTGAGAGAAAATGCGCGATTTTATATTCGAAGTATATTCATTTGCATACAACGTATGGATGGGAATGCACTTGTCCAACAGAACCTGTCGTTATATAGCATGGCAATGTAATGAGGGCACCTTATCGGACAATACAAGGAAGAAAAGCATGAAAATTTATATATCCTTGGATGTAATAGGCTGATTACGAACCTATTTTTATCTTTGTTTTATGAACACAATGCTTATTAATGAAAACACAATGAATACAAATTAACGAGAAAAAGAATAGAAAATAATTTTGTAAGGAAAAATCTTGATAATAACAAAACAATTTAGTACTACCTTTCACTGTGAACAATATGGAAGCTTACTTGTAGATGGTCTATTTATCACATTGCTCGACAAAAAAGTTGCATAATTGAGTCAGATAATTTCATACAAAGCGGTGAAACCTGTGTGTTTCAGAGGGAACATACAATAAAAACAAGCACTTATGTAAGCCTCAACAAATTGTAAGTACCTTTCCTCTTATATGCAGCTACAATTAGGAACCGTGTGATATGTTTGTATTATTGCCTATGTAACCTGGTACTCGACAATTAACATAATATATTCAGATAAACTACCAAACGAATCTGTACATTTCTTACTAATATAAACTATGTGTAGAATAGATAGGCGAATGCTGAATTTTGATCTACTGCCTGGGATATTTGATGGGTAGCAAGCCATTCACTGAGCAAATATTGAACCCTCGGCACACTGACACAACTGATTTGTAGAACTGAGTGAGCCATAGTGACTCATACAAAACGCCTTCATAAGGAATTCATGCTGATATTGGAACTAGCCAGTCACTGTGATAAGTATGCTATTGATAAATTGATAAGTTACATTTCCGGAGATGAAGATCTATACAAGCTAAATAAAACAAATAAGTATGTCGTAGATTACTGCAACAATACACTAAAGTACAATTCGAAGATCCTTACTGTCTGAAACTGACACTTGAGTAAAGATTTTTCTGGATTTTTTTCGCAAAGTAATAAATTTTTGCTGGGGTTTGTGTGGTTGACATAAGGCATTTTTAATCGACGATAGACAAAATGTATAAGTTAATAGAAACTCAATAGTAAAAATGCAACATCAAAAATACGACGTGGTTTTGACTCTTTTTTTTGCGCAAAAAAATTAGATAGAATCTTTTTTGACTTTTTAGATTTCAATCAGAGAGAGAGAAGTTATGACAGCATTTCAAGCAAGAAAAATAACTAGTCATAGAAATAGGACAACGCAACAAAATGTTGTTTTGTCTAATCATTCTAACAACATTGAATTGTCAAATGTACTTTAAAAGTTCGACGAAATTAAAGCGGCATGAAACATGGTTTCCGAAAATACTGCTGGACAACAACTACTACTACTAGCTGAATATATGCTATATGCAAATTTCTGTGCCCTTCTATCCATTTCCGGCACAATGAAAATGCAGCTGTCCCGCATTCGTTTCATAAACGACGTGTAATACCGCTTTATTATGATGCCCAGCTTAATGTCACAATGGGCACTTACAGTAGGAATCTTTCCCGATTGGGAATTTCTAATAAATGCTCATTCCCACTGGGAAAGTATACCCAGAGGATGCATAGCCTTGGCTACTACATACATATGTATTTGTGATGTTGTGAAACATTCTTTCTCGTCACAATATTACACTAAAATATGTTCAGTGCTAGGGAGAGAAAGAGGAGTTAGCTGAGTGAAAATAAAAACAACTAAAAAAAAAAGATGGAAAAACCTGATTTTATTTTTGTGATTCTTGGAACTCGTCACTCGTACAAAAACACTTTTTTTTTCTCTAAAAGGAAGAGAATAATAGAAGTATTATAAGAATAAAGTATTCATAATAACAATTGTTATAAGTATGTGAATGCTGTTTATCATCAATATTTTGTACATACAAAAAAAATTCAATATCGCTCCATTCTTAAAATTTCTTTTATTTTATAATTTTGTTTAATTTCGTTGGCTATTAATGTTGTTACTACAAAGGGCGCAGACAATGTTTTTTTAACCGGAACCACTAACAAAACAAACAAAACTCATTGAAACCTTATCATTCTTATCTATAGTACAAAATTAAATTATGTAGTTTCGGATTCTTAGTCTTCTTGAAGTGAGAGCAAAAAAAAAGTGGGGGATACTGGTGGAAAAAAGATGGAGCGTTAGTACATAAGTATGCTGCTGTCTATAATACGTGAGATTATGGTGATCCTGGTCACATTTAAGCCGATTATTTTCTATTTGTATTCATAGAATAGAGACTAATGGATGGTAGGAATTACACAGCTACAATGATAGTTTATCGGTGATGTTAGTGTTAATTACATAATAGACAAATAAAGGAATCAGTCAGATAAGAGATCCAAGCACACGTGTACATGGGGGCAGGCCATTTAATTTTTGCCTACATTTATTCATGCAAAAAAAGTGTTCCCATCCAGAATTGGAACTGAACTTCCTCGGATGCACACCTTTTGGTGTTTTTAATAAATAAAATAGGAAAGTTAACATGCAATCTGCGTGAAAACGGCGTGCATATTTCATTTAGCCGCGTGGTTGAGTGTAAGACACACGCGGAATAGGATTGGCTTACTGGCTTGCAATATTCGTTAGCGATCTCAAACCGCGTAAAAAATGGGTATTGCGGCCTCTTATGATGTGCATGCCACTTTCCCCGCCGCGTGCACGCCGTATCGTTGCCGCTCGCACGTTGTGTATGTCTAGTGGAAACTTTCAATATGTATCTCAGCAACTTGTTTTCTGCAACCGACACATTCCATCCTATTCTAGATGCATACTTTTTGTATACTTTATCTGAATTGGAAGAAGATGGCGGGAAATTCAATTAGGCACATCGACTTTTCCATTGCCCGAGAGTTGGGCACGACAACAACAAAAGATTTGTTAGCTTTCAACTACCAAAGCCCGAGAATAAAACGGATATAATTTTACAATTATATCAAGAAAAAGTAATAATAAGTATTTTATCAATAAAATAATTAATTTGCATATATATTTTCAACAATAATTGGGCTGAATAAGGCTAACGGCTAACTGGCAGCATACATTATAAATCGTTGTCAACAAACTTCTGCATGAAATGTATGTAGAAGCCTAAAATGTTTATGAAATGAATGTAGCGTGTTTGAAATGTTATGAGAAAAACTGTCTGATAGACATAGACTGACATTTGAGCATATGCCAAGAGTACACAGTACAGTGATGGGATTATTCCCATATAGATATAGTGGTACGAGACTTTTAAATAAAGAAAAAAGTGAATGGAATAATTGCTAACAAAAATGGCAAACGACTGCAAAACTAATGGAATCAAAACCGGGAATAAATAAACAAAAACGGAGGGAAAATTCTAAGCCTCTATACATAGAATTATGTGTCCGTGCATTTTTAAGCTCATTTCGTTTCCAACTTAGTGCAGTCCCTACTTATCTAAGAGAGTGTATCTTTACCTACCCTACTTATCTATGAGAGCGTATCTTATCTATTTTTAGTTTAATAAACATTTTAATACATTGAGTCTGAGTAGATGACGTCTAAATAGGGTTTCATTTGCACGTGCACGTGCATTTTGTCACTTTTCTATAAAAGTTATTTACTTTCTTATATTACAAATGCAGTTAAATATATCTGTGAAACTAATATACTTATCACAACAAATGTATGAGTATGGGATATGATCATTATGCTTTACATCAGAGAAGAAACGACACCTAATGAGACTTCAAATTTGACGACAGTATTTGAAAATTACCGTGAATGTGCAAAAAAAAGGTCGTTTTCTTATTCTTTGTATAGATTGGTTATAAAATAAATAACATTTTGTACTCTTTGTCCTTTTCAAAGATATATTGACATAAAAAAGTATAGTAAAAAAACGCCTCCCGAAGCCGAAGGGAGGAAATATCTCAAAGATCTACCATGTAAGCAAGGATGAACTTAATCTAGTTTGTAGATTTTTCTCGTTACTAGAGATCTTGTTGTGTTTGTTGTTGAAAATCCGCCTGTTCGTCTTCTATTTTGAAGTAGAGAGACCCAAATTGGGCCCTATTTAGAATTGCGTTTTACATGGCCCAATCGAATACATGTATATGCTCGGGAGAGTACTAAAGGCTAAGGCTCATTCCGTATGCATTGAGGAGTGAACGAAATGAATGGCGAGCTAGAGATATTCATATTAATTAAGAATTCAGAAAATGGTTTATTATTCATCTGGGCCCCGGGATTTTGCACCTGCTTGGAGAATGGCGTTGAATTAGTTGGGTAGAAATGGCAGAAATAGAAGTCAGGTGAAATCTACAGCCACATTACTTATACAGTGTGTTTCATAAGTTTACGGACACCCAACACTTTTCGTGGGGTCTAATTGGGGTCTAGTTTTTATAGTAATTTTGGCTCATTTGCATATGCTACATAAGAAAGCAGGTGTGCGCATGCGTTTCAAAAACCGGCCGGGATTTCGCCTTAAATAAACGGCATTATTGGACTCAAAATCAGCGTATATGCTGTATATGCTGTCAAGTTGTTCCAGATTTCTGCAGGAGATCACGAGTCGAGTTCAGCTTGCCTTTTAAGATTACTCGGAGAACAAAGAAAAACTTGCACTGTGTACTCTTGGGCAGTATACCATACTCATAGAAGGTTTGAAATGGACCAGATTCGATAGGCATGGGAAACAAATAAAAATAAATTTTTATGCATACTAAGCAAGATAAGAACATTCAAAAACATTAGCCGGGGCTTTGTCCGAAAAACAACGTACTATGCATTTTGCTATGAGAGTTCTCGCTGGGTTTCACGTAAAACTTTTATTGTGCAAATGTGGAATGTGGGTCTTTAGCTTCTGTTGTCAGGAAGTTGTTAGGGTTGTTTAAGTGGAAATGTTGGGGACAACTACATATGCATGGACCTAAAAAGGGGTGGGTCCTAAGGTGGGGCATAAGGTCTTGGTCCTTTGCTAAGGCGGTGCTCTATTCACTTGCGGCTCTGAGCACTTAGCAGCCTTTTCGCGTGGGATAAAATCAAGGCACATATTGTGTTGCTTGTTCGCAAGCAAGCACTCTGCATATCTCGTGAAATGCAGGAAGAAATTGATTTACTTCCAACAAAGAATGTTTTTATTTCTCTTGAGAAGAACAAAGGATTTACAGAAGGTGGTAATTATGTAGAATTTATGTATGCAGGTATCTTGGTCGAATGATGTGTACTTTTGAAATCAAGAAAATCCTGGAAGTAAGTTGAAATGTCAAAGGAGTTCTTATTGTTAGGTGGATTGAGCAAAGAAATTTTTTTCAATGCTCAGTTGAAACAACGAAACAATTTTTTTTTCTCGCGAACAAAGGTATGGAAAGCGTGACGAGCGATGATTGGGTTCGTTTTTCTTTTGGACACAGACAAGTTATGCTGAATGGTGTATTCAAAAGAAGATTATTCGATAAAGATTATTTTGATTACCGGCCTCCATCTCCATAGGTCCATCATATCAATCCAAACTCGGAATATTCCCCATTGGAGAAATAACGCGGCATGTGCATACAGTATCCACATGTACTGGAAAATACCGTACCATACTGTTCATTGCAAACTCATCGACATTCACTATTACATTGATAAAATGATCAGTATGATGAAGCGAACAAAGATGGTAACGCTCGCTGCGGGCCTAAGTGTAGCACGCGTGCGGCCCCAGCCATCGTAGAGCGTATAGACGTATAGACCTGATATAGCAATGATAGTGATTATAAGAATATGTTGCCGAAATTCTGTGTATTGCCTGTATAAATCACTTGGAGGTCGAAGCGGATGGCTCATTGGATATCCTTGTTGGGTTTCAGTCAAAGCACTCTTTTTTAGTTTTCATTGGTATGGACTTTGCTCGCACCTCGAAATCTTACATATGCACAGGTAGAGATGGCCGGTAGACGTCCAGGCAATGGCCTAACAGAAGCCTGGTTGATGTATTGCGTGGTAAGACTTCAATTCAAGTCACTTATACCATAACATGTAAGATTCGGAATCAGCCGTCAGTAATGGGATTGGACCCTCGTTTCACGTACAGTTTTGCCTGTGCAGTATTCCCAGTTGACCCTTCTAGGCTCTAGTTATCATCTTGCGAAATCCTCTGAATTTTCTGTATGGATTGCGCATCTCGAAATCTTACATAACGAAGATAGATATTGACATGTTGGCGCTATGCGCGCTATCGGCGCGCATATACAATTATAAACTTTTACGGACGCACATATTCATAGTCTTTTGTGGCTCCCCGTCGGTGCGGAAATATTCCGGTTCTCACGCCTTTTATTAACTGTCAGCCATAGCGCGATGGTAAAAGTGCATCGTATAATTCTTCCCATGGTCAATTTTCATTTCGCTTTTGAGGAAAATTTTCTTTGCAAACTAGAGCATGCTCCGCGTGTGAGTTCCACAAGTAAGTTTGCATACCTTGCAATGTTAAAACTTCTCGTAGTTGGTGTGAATCCTGAATGCTGCTTCAATGGTTGGACAAAAAGAGAATAAATTCGTCATTATTATATTTATCCCCTTTCGGAAACCACAATTTCAAAAAAAGAACAGTGGCTCGCTCCGATTCATTCTAATTGTAAACAGCAAAAATTGCGTGTTATGTCAGGTGTGTATTTTATACAGAAATTACCTATATGAACCAATGTGATACCAGTGAAATGTATTCAAGGGTGGAAATACAGTTTCAAAGTTTGCTTATGACATGTTCCGGGTCCTAGCAGCAGGCGACGAGTTCCAGATGACAAATTGCTCGACGTCTTCGGGCTAGGGCTGGGAGGGATAGCCCATGGTTCCCTCGAAGGGGGGTGGTTTCAAAGAGTGTAGATTTGTACCTGCTTCAGAATTTTGAATGAGCATCAAATTGGAATTGAAATATTTTGAATGTATATACTGAGCATGTAGAAATTTTTTGGTTTGCATCAATTTTGACTATGGCAGGTTGTCGGGGGGTGTGTTCTGGGAGACCATTCCGCAAGTTTTCGGTCTCCTAAATGCCTTTTTATGATAATGGTACTGAAATGGCAAGCAAATTCAGAGTGTATATATATATAGTACTTTTTACGCTATTTTCGCATTATCAACTACAGAATCGTACAAATGACATCAGCGTGTTGCGCGTATACGGTATATTTATTACACGTTATCGCCCCGCCCCTTTGTAATTTTTTGCTGCTTTTCTTTCTTTCTCTCTTTCCAAAAATAAATAATTCTGCAATCCTTTCATGTTTTTAAAATATAAGGTAACCTTGTAAATGCGCGTGACCTTACAATCCAACTAAAGTCGTGAGGTGAGTTAGTCTGCAAATAATATCTTGTTTTGGAGGTGTGTCATCTCGTGTTTCGCTTTTGTTTGAAATGTAGTTACGCATTCCTTGAAATATTCTTTGTTCATGCAGGCTAACGATATGTCGTGATGGATTCTACAACAAAAAAGACAACGTTTCCTTCAAGCAAGGTTAAAGAGGAAGTACCGGATGAGTCATATAGGCGAGGACGGAAACGAAATGTTGGTTGTGTTTCCTGTTTTGGGTCTAATGTAAATAAAACTTATAAATTTACTTTGTAAATTTACATATTATTAATGCATCTAATACAAGAGTGGGTACTATTGAACTTGTGCAACCCCAATAAAAAAAATTCTGAAATTTTCTAAAACTGTTCCCTAATAGGGTAGCGATGATGCTGAGTCCGAAAAAGTGGTTCATTGTGGGTGTCAGTGCCATTGGGGCCCGTTCAGGCCCGCTTAGGTCCCAGGTACAAAATTATAAAATTCGCTGAAACTTCTCCACAATATGTTTGTGATGATGCTGGATCCAAAAAAGTGGTTCATATTCAATTTTGAGCCAACTGGGGCCCAATTATGTCCAAAATTATAAAAACTTCTCCACGATGTATAATTTATAACACTGGTGCTGGGATCAACAACGTCAGATACCGCGACTACATGTCCGAATTTTTCTGGAGAACACAATTCGGAGGAATCCCCGACCCAATCTACCATTTCTGGGACCAACTATCCCCTTTTGTAAATTCATTTCCTCTCTGAATCGTGCATCTATGCTTACTTTTACTTGTGTTATGCGGACTTGACTAGGGGCTTTGGTCATAAGCTAGTTGGCCAGAATTAGTCTTATTAGCCTTACCACCTGAAATAACATACTTATGGAGCACCAGTGTTATAAATAATGAATTGTGGAGAAGTGTCAGCGAATTTTATAATTTTGGACATGGGACATAAGTGGGCCTCAACGGGCCCCAACGGCAATGAGACCCACTTTTTTGGACTCAGCATCATCGCTAAGCTATTGGGAACGAGTTTTAGTAAAATTTCAGAAAAAAAAAATTATTGGGGTTGCACAAGTTAATAGTACCCAAGAGTGACTAGTACAAATAAATAGTAAAGAATGTAGCTTTCCAATTTCTTTCGAATGTTCACACATTAATATTTTGTGATTTGGTATAAGAAAAACCAATGTATTCAAAATACTGCAGTAATCTCGCAAGCCCGTACTATTCTTTACCTCAATATTTTAGGATCCTCCAGCCCCGCGACCAACATTCGCTGGATATGCTGCTGCAAACATCCCTTCACAGCAGTTTACATCCCCGGCTCCGCCTTCCATCGTAAGTAAAGTTTTGCGTTTATTTATACTCACCTTTCACCTATAATTTTACTCGCTTTCGGACGAGTTCAAGTTTATTCTTGTTAAATTAATGTACCAACCTCATTTATATGTTTGCTTTTACAGCGACCCAGTGGAGAACAGCATGTTCAGCAACGCACTTATAGGTAAACTTTTTCTTCGTTTTGTATGCACCAGTAGCTATGTTTACTTTGGAACATCAGTCTGAGTTAAGATAAGATGATTTTTTTTAGTTATATAGCTAGATTTTCATAGTTTACCGTGACTATGTGGTATTAGTCGAGGTGCTGTTCTCAGTTGGAGTTGGGGACATTTTCGGGGCAAGTTTAGTGGTAAATGCGTAAGGGGTGTTTTTGCACAATGCGTAAATAATATGACATGGTTTAAGCATTCATGTTCTCTCTTTTTAGTACTTTTCGCGGTCGAGACCCGGTTGAAACCGAAGAGGAGAAAAAACGAAAAAAGATGGAGCAGGATCGAGCTTACCGGGTATATTTTTTGTTTTTGCTATATTTCGGTCATTACGGAGTTTTTTTAACCACATATATGAAATATTTTTTTCCTGGAAATGCTATTTTACTGGATCACTTGCAGGTAGTTTGGGGTCTAGATTTTCGCTACTTGTCTGTTTATTTAATTTAAAATCAATATTTGTAGTTGGCTCAAGAGCGGAGACAGAAGGATAAAGAGCTGGCGGATTTGGAGAGAAAAAAAGATAGAAAGACTGTGATGGTCACTTCTTTTACGGAAGACAGCGATGACGACGATCCGGTACGCTCTTTACGAGTTTAAGAATTTCTCTATTGCTTAGGGCGCATTCGAGATGGACATTTCCGGAAAAGAAAAAGAAAACTTTTGGTTCGAGATGGATTTCACCAGAAAAGAATGCAATTTCCACGCATTCACAGGCATATTGATTTTAGTTTCAAATACGGTACATTTGCATTTTCGACAATTGTATTATTTTTTTTCGGTGTCCATCTCGAACCACTTTTTTCTTTTCTTTTCCGGAAAATGTCCATCTCGAATGCGCCCTTAGTAGCGTAGCGTGTACAACGTTTTGTCGTAGTAGAGTTCCTTAACAACATAGTTTCATGACGTTTTTTTGGTACCGCTGCATTGTCACCGATTTTACATCCAGAATTTGCAGTTTCTACACTCGTTTCGTTTTATTTGAGGGTTCCATAGTTCACTTTACTTTTTTATCTTTATTTTCCATAGTTCCATTTTATTGTATTCGTCTGGTCTGGAATCCCAGTATAATAGGGTTATGCATAATTTCTGTTTGATTTTGCAGTTGTGCAAGCGGAGAGTGATAGACACAGAATCAGGAGACGAAGAAGTGAGTTTTGGTTTATTATTATTATTATTATTATTATTATTATTATTATTATAACTATTGTCAGTCCCACTTTATTTGTCGTGTTTACTACAACCGTAGGCTTGGCTTGGCTTATCTTTCTTGCCTTTTTAAAAACAAACGTCGGTTTGGCAGTTTGGCTTGTCCCTACCCTACCTATCAGAAAGGCGTAGGTCAAATGTAATTGCACTTTTCTGACAATCTGCAACATTTATACCCAAATTATTTCTAGTACGCCGAAGACTCCGTTCAATTGGACATACGAAACCAAGCGAAGAAAGTTAATATGCAGAAGTTTGAATCTCGGAAGAGGAAAATCTTTGGAGGTGCTCTGCCTGGACAAGGGTAAGTTTTTTTTTTACTTTGTGCATCACTCTTTTTGTGTTTCCTTACGGACATGGCAACTTACGGCAACTATAATTTATTTCTTGGCTTTTTTAAGCCGAAAGCTGGTTATCTGTTCTGATGTCAGTTGAACAAATGAATACACTTTCATGATTTTTATTTATGAATTTCAGGCAACATTTCCCAAAGAAGAGTCAGATGACGTACGGTTCTGATTCACAAAAAGAGGCGTCTACGAGGTATTTTTTTTAATTGTATGTAGAATGCAGAACATATTGTAGCTTTTGTAATCGCATCGCTCGTCACTAACCATCACTGAACAGCCCGAACTCATCAGAGTACGCAGCACACCAAACATATCAACATAGGGTAATTAGGATACAAATAAACTCTGATTGCTTTTGTCTATTAGTCTATTATTGCCTTTATCTTCCTCAAAAACAACGCTATTTATTTTTAGCCGTGCATTCTTTCAGTTATGGCTATGTCGAGAGGGATCGGAAAAGGGAGAGAGATGAGAATAGCGAGCGAAGCAGTGGAGGGCGCAGACACGAAGACAGCCGTAGTAATAAAAGCGGTTCGTTTCTGGTTTAACATCCTTTTGCTGATTGGGATATGTTGGGATGCTATTTTTGTATATAATTTATATTGAATTTTCATTGTGCGATAAAAAGACAAGCACTTTGTAGATCGAAGACACAAGCACACGTGGCAATCTTCGGGTTCTGACGCATCTCCAGCTCAGGACGAACCATCTGGAGGCCAGAGCGCGGCCGTGAAGGCGGAAGAGTACGTTTTATTTATTCAACTACTTTTTTGTGTGTTTGGTATCTAGAATCGGGTGAGGGAGCTATGGGCAATCTGCATTATCGGTTCTGAATTGAACGTAGGAATATACGACATCCATATTTTGAAAGTTCTGAGTTGATGTTGAATTAATGGTGCGATCGGTGGGTGGGTCTTGTTTGTTCAATACTGTATCACTTTTCCAAAATGGCATATGCAAATATAATGATTAATAATCATAGATTTAGTGATAATGATATGTCATATGTCTAATATTATGTTTATATGTTTAGTAATATTATTCATGATATCTACATAATATTATGTTTACAGTGTGTCCGATGTCTCAAGTTCTGATGATGGCCATAAGAAAAAGCGGAAGAAACCTAAGGAATCGAAGAAGAAAGATAAGAAGGAAAGGGAACGGGAAAAGAGGCACAAGAAGTCGAGTAAGAAGAAAAAGTCGAAGAAGGAGAGGTCAGTCTTTTCCCCAGCCCGTTTTTGACTGGGTGCGGGCCCTGCGGTCGTGGGGGCGCGCGGTGCCTGGTATGCGGGTATGCGGGTATGCAGGGGCTTAAATTAGCAGGTGAAATATTCACTCAATGATGTATAATACAAATATTGGGAAATAAAGCTCGCCGCGTAGATATGATCCGGCCTTTTGCCTTTCGCCGCTTTATTATGCCAGGTGATATATCGGCATTGTCTTTCACGACTTACTTTTTTTGCTCTGGGATTTGGGCTGTTTTTCTTTTTTTGTCTTTACTTGGTCTATTTAGTTCGGACAGCGAGGAGAGTTCAGATTCCAGTGGTTCCGATGCACCTCGCAGGTTGGTGTCTTTGTTTATTTCTAATAATTTGCTTTTTAAATTTCCTTAATCTGATGCGCTGAGGCCATAGGCCATATTCACCACTCAATTCCCCATGGGGAATTCCCCGTCTTTTTCTCTGCGTGTCTCACTTTATAATGCTATTTTCTGTCCGTAGGGAATTTTTCCCCGAGGGAATCGGAGTGGTGAATATGGCATCTGATTAGTTTCTTTTCTTCATTAATGAGCTTGAGACGGGAGTACGAATGTTTTTGATTGATCACATCTGGCGGAAACTCTTTGTTAATGTTTATAGTAGCTGTCAAAATAGTCGTATTTCACAATGTGCTCAGATTTAACAATGCCGTATTTTATTTAAGGAATACGTTTTATTTTATATTTTGGAAGGAAATTAGTCGCTAATTGTCTTCAAAATGAGTTATTCTATATTTATGTATGAAAATATATTTGCAGGAAGAAGAAGCCAGATATTGTAGAAATCTTGGATTTCGATGAAGACTACGTCAAGAACATGTGAGTAATTCTGTCTAATTTATTTATTACACTATTTCTCTTTTTGTTAAATATGTATTTTACTGTACTTTGTATCTTTGTAAGGAAGGCGAAGGCTATTTCTGTAATGCTAACACATTTGGGGTTTCATCCAAAAATCCTTGTTTAGTGTTATTAGTATGTTTTAGTTCAGATTCGTCGGCTATATAGACGCTAGTTTCTATTGGTAATAATTTGGATAAAGACTGGTCTTTAGAGGTGAAGTACAGTAGAATTTAATTTAGGACCCCAGAACAGTGCAAGGAGTACCTACTGCGGCTTCGCAATAAGAGTGCTAAGAAGGAAATAAAAGACGAGAGTGACGAGGACAGAAAAGATCGGAAGAGAGATCGGAAGAAGAAAGAGAAAGAGAGAGAGGATGAAGGCGAGAGAAAGAAAGACAACGTCAAGGAAAACGTAAGAAGTGTTCTGTATTTGTTTTTGTCGAAGAACTTTTAACCGGTTGTTTTTTGTAAACTCGTGTCATGTGTTGTCATGATTTTTATGTATGTAAGGAAGGTTATGCGTGTAGACGGATATTAAATGTGTTCGACGTTTAGCTAGATGGAATTGATAGTGTGATATGTATTACTTCATACTTATTATTTTTTCATGACCATAACAAGTCGTATTGTTTAGTGGAGCTTTATTGGCAGGGGAGATTTCAATGAAGGCCTGACACGCACGTTCATGATGGAACTAATGAACTCCAGGTACAGTACCCTTTTATTTTTAATTATATAATAAGTACGGGTTACGGTATTTTAAAGTCGGCAATGGGGTTACGGTTACGGGGTATGGGTTACTGTAAAATGCTCGAGATGATAAAGAGTGGAGTAGTTACTATACTAAATGCTAGTTATTTTAATATTCACGTGTAACTTTTGTTTATCGATGTTGCTTGTTTTGCGCTGTGATGTTTTGGGATTTTGAATTGTACTTTTACTTTGCTAACTTGACTACTTGACTTCTTCATCTTTTTAGCTTTATGTACTGTCCTTTTAATTGCTCCTCCCCGTGTCTCTCTCTCTCTCTCCTTTCCACTCTCCTTGTCATCGTTCTATGTTTGTTCTGTCTGTCTCTCTGCGTCACCCTTCTTGTTCCGCTCTCTCACACGTTGATCTCCGAATCCACGTTTGCACACGCGAAAGACTGTAGATTGCTATCGTCTCAATGAAACATTTTATTTCCTCAGCCTCAGCTAGCGGTAAGGTAAGCCGTAAGCACAATGTTCCTAATTGTCCTGGTAAGCCGTAGCTCCACGTTCGATGTTCATTAATTTGCTACTTGTTATATTGGCAGATCTTCAAAGGTTATCGCCTGGCATGTTTCCTTTCTTGTTGGGTGTAGATTGAGTAACTTGTTGGTGAGTATAGTATGAAAGAATGAAAGTACACGTGCAATATTTATATTATTCATTTTCCGTTTTGCTCGTGTTCATGTTCTATGATGTTTGTTTAATATTTTTCTGTACGTATTTTTTGTCTTAGCTATACCCGTATTAGGATTTATTAAAGTTTTTTTATAACAAGTACTAAAATACATATCCGCATTTCGTTTATTTCTTCTTTCTTCTTTTCAGGAAGCCGAATATCGAAGAAGCTAAGCGTAATGACCAAGTGCCCCTTCGAGAGAGGCCGGAATACTTTATTCCGCGCAAGATTCTCAGATCCAGACCCGTTAAGTGGAAGGATATGGCCATCGAAAAGGTGAGTTTTTTTTGTAATATATTGAGAAACTTGAGGAATTTTCTCTCAGCTTATAACTTATAATTTGCCTTATTTGTGGGATTGTAGCATTTTGTCCTCGTTTGACTGTCGCGCTGCGATGCGCACCGCTCTTGGTTTACTTTATTTATAAGATTTATATAAGAGTAGAGTTGAGATTGGATTTCGTTATTTAATACTTTAGATATATTTATTGCTTTTCGGAGCACTGTGTTACATATTCTCATTTTTGTTTCAGATTTTCTACCCGCCTGAGGACAAGAAGAGCTGTCCGTCGCGAAGTCTTTTCTGGCAACAAATTCGATGGTCAAAGAATCCAGAAAGTTATTTTGCTACGTGAGTTTTGATATTTCTATTAAAGCGAAATACCGACCCGTTTTTGAAACACATCGAGTGCACCAGCATTCTTATGCGTGCTATCCAAATGAACATAACTTAGAAACAAAAAATCGAGATAAATTCGAGCAAATTAGCATAAATACGGTAGAATTCAGCTGTCAACGATGCGTTTCAATAGCCGTGTTTCGCTTTAAGAATTGGAATTACTAGCTAGCTTCTTTGAAGTTGAGGTTTGGAATTTGAATTTGAGGTTTTATTTGTTAAATTTGTTTCCAATATTGCACTTCACTGCACATCATAATTGTAATGTTTCAGGATCGACTTTGATCCCCGTGCGTCCTACATACCCATCAGTAAGGGTAGGCTGGACCCAGAGAAAAAGGGAGTGAGTATTCTTGGTTTAACTAACATAACATTTATTACGAACATAATATGTCGCACAAGTTTTGTCAAGGCAATATACCACAATAAATAACTATGAAACGTGAAAATGCAAATCTGATAAAATAAAAGCACCAAATAAAAACATCGTAGGTTTACTTATTTTCTATACTTATTTTCTAATTCGATAATTCGATAGTGATTCTTCTTTCCTTTGCCAGCCTTGCGAGAGTATGTATTTTAATTTCGATCTAGTTGCGTGTGATATGATCTTTAAATGCTGGTACTTTTCCAATCTTTTGATTCAATTGGATTAGTTGCGTATTTGTTTCAGTGGGAGAAATTGCGAGACGATCACGAACAAGTTGCTCTTCCCGATGTGCATGCAGAGGTGATGGTTTACTTTTTTATAATATTTGGAACATACACCTAGTAGGTAGTAGGACTATTAAACGGTCTTGAGTCTTGAGGTTACCGCTTACTTTCGTTACTGTTCATGATGTGCATTATGATTGTTAGTTAGTGGCTAACTAACTACCTAAAAAAGTAAAGATATGCTTTTTGTTTTCGACATGATGTATACTGAATATTTTTGTTTGGAATCTATGTCATATTATCTTTTTACCCTTTCTCTTATTCACTTCAGCGGGCCTATATGGAGAGTGGTGACCGTTCGACTGAAGTATATATGAAAGAAGTTGTGCTGGATAAGTATGGAGTGCTCATGGAAAAGCAACATGTAAGTTGAGATTTGCATAACTATTAACTATGATTATGATATATGATATTTCTTGACACGCACACGGTTTAGTGTTGTAAGATAGTTAGATGTTTATGTGTATTGTACCTGTTTTACCTGTATTGAAGAAGGAATTATCTTAGAAAATTGTTTTTAACGGTTGTTTAATGCAGAAACTGAACAAAGCGATAGAAGATAACCCGCGTAACGAGAAGTTGTGGCTGCAGAAGGTGGACCTTCAGGTAAACATTTTATTATGTGAAAGGGGTTGGCTGCCGGGTTTTTGTCGAGTATGTCGAGGTTTTTGTATTGTCGGTGAAAGTTTGTTTAGAGCAATGTAATGTTGTAATGTACGATGTAAAAATGTTTTTTTTTGTCTGAATTGCGTTTAACTATATTTTAATAAGTGGTCATCAGAGGCCATATTCACCACACCACTCAATTCCCCATGGGGAATTCCCCGTCTTTTCTCTGCGTGTCTCACATTAGAATGCTATTTCCTGTCCGCAGGGAATGTTTCCCCGAGAGAATCGGAGTGGTGAATATGGCCTCTGGGACATGACTTTCGATTCACATTCCTTTTACAGGATGCACTCTTCAAACGGGACTGTCTACAGAAGATGGATGCGGGAGAAAATGTGTCCAATTCAACAATTAATAAGGAAATTAAGGTAGGGCGCTGGTAAATACTTTATTGCAAATTGAAATATCTCTAAGATGGGCTACACTACATTCTATCATAATTCGTTTTTATCGATTCAATTCCCACAGTAGAATAAGAATAAATCCAATTCTGTGGTTCGTTGTATGAGTTTATGAGTGATGTTACTGCATCAGCACGTTTTTTTTATGGTAAACTTTGGGGAAAACGGAAAATTGTCATTGTAAACGTTTACGTTGGCTCGTAGGGTCGTATGGCCTAGTGGGCAGCGCAACTCCGTCGGAGTTTTGATCCTAGGTGCACAAGGTGGTTTTTCGCTTCCGGGTGCAAAGAAAATCACCGAGCGCCGTATGCGTACGATGTCGGCAGGCATGCGACAGCCGGAGCGTATCTTCGTGGTGTCTGCAAGTCGTGTGATATGGGCACGGTAGTTGGAAGTTTTTAAACGTTTACGTTGGCCTGTCGTCGTATCTAAGAAATTACTGTTCACTGTTGTACTTTCAGCTGGCCATTCTTGATAAGGCCCGTCAGAAAATTCCCCAATCATTCGATATATATTTGCTGCGAAGTCAACTTCAGAAGGATTCGATGACGCCGGAGGAATATTTGGAGTTAGTTTTCTTTCTGAAAGTAGATCTGCTAGTTGCTAAGGAACTTGACTACCGAGGCACTAGCGTTACTAAGGAACTTGTAACTACAGAGGCACCTGTGCGAGGCACTAGTGTTACTAAGGAACTTATAACTACAGAGACACTATTGTAACGTTAATTATTTTAATTGAAAGGAAAAGCCACAATCTACATATTTCCTGGTTTTAACCGTTTCATTCACTGTTCTTTGACTAACATTATCGCGGGTGGAACCGTTGTACTTTTTGTTGTAATATCTATGTAAAACTGGAGATCGGTATAATTGTGTTTTTTTTTTTTAGATTGTTCAGCAAAAAGACTTCGTTTTTTGGGGCAAATCCCAAGTTTTGGAAAGCTTGGTTGGACACGCAGATGTCTGATATGAAAATGTACAAGAAGAGCAGATTGGTGAGTCGGCAGCCTTTTTCCCTTCTCTTCTCCTTTTCCCTCGTTGTTGCCTTAGTTGCCTACACCTCCATAAGCTGGGCTGTGCGACTGCGAATTCGCACATCAATCTTTCCAAATACGCACCGGCAAAAACCCGATGCGAGTCCCCAGACTCTGATGTGCTCTGCGAATTCGCACTGAAAAACGTAAAAAAAAAAACTTTTCGCCCTCTCCGCAGTGCCTCTCTCGCCTAGGATTTTCCACGCAGTATTTCTGGTGCGAATTCGCAGAGCAAAAAAAATCCAAAAAGAATTCTCTAGAGAATTCTTTTTTGGTTTTCTTCCGGTGCGAATTCGCATCACAACATCATAGAGTATCAGCAAATATCGTGTGACAAAAAAATAAACCCGTAATCGAAAGTCTCTCAAGTGTCTCAAGTTTTGGTCTTCTCCGTAAAAATCTGGGTGTGGTTAGCATGGATTGCGAACGTCTCTCTCTGTCTGTCTCTGTCTGTCTCTGTCTCTCTCTCTCTCTCTCTCTCTCTGTCTGTCTCTGTCTGTCTCTGTCTCTGTCTCTCTCTCTCTCTCTCTCTCTCTCTCTCTCTCTCTCTCTCTCCCCTTTCTCACTCAACAAACAACAATGTTGTGCAATTGTTATATGCCTGTTATTTTTACTAAACTACTAATCGTCGCAATTTTAGGAGTCGACTTTCTGCGAGGCATTCTCGAAGCTGGACAATATTCTGCACAATGGGTGCAAGTGAGTCTTTTTGGTTTTTCGGGGTTTTTTTGGCGTGCTTGTTAGAGGTTCTAGTCTCGATGTGAGTCTGTGATGTATTGGATACATGTCGGATGTGCAGTTAGCGAGGAATTAACATTAAAGCGAAATACCTGCCGGTTTTTGAAACGCACCGTGGTCTACTGCATTCTTACGTATTTATGCTAATTTGCTCGAATTTAGCTCGATGTTTTTATTTTAACTGACGTTCATTTGCATATTTTGCATAGGAATGTCCTGGTGTCCTAGTGCGTTTCAAAAACCGGCCAGTGTTTCGCTTTAAAGCGAAATGCTAGCCCTTTTGGAAAATTTGCATATGATAAGCAAATCCTATGTATCCTATGCTAATTTTGTACGATTGCCGTCGACGATCGTACCAAATTAGCATAGGATACATAGGATTTGCTTATCATATGCAAATTTTCCAAAGGGGCTAGCATTTCGCTTTAAGTAAGCCCATGCATTATAAAACTATCAGACGGCTACGCCGCCTGAAGGCATCTTTCCATACTTATGAAACGTCTGAAACGTAGATGAAACTCTTGTGAAAAAGTCAACCACAAAGTTGTTCTTTTGCATAATGAGCTTCGCTTGCCTCTCCCCCTTCCCTTTTAACTGCGGAACATTTTATTCAAATTGAACTTCCGTAACGCACAGGGTGCTAGCGCACACTACAGTTACTCTTTTATATAATAAGATTCTTAACCTTGTTCTTGTTCACAGGGTTCTTGTCGAATTTGTTACCCAAGCCGAGCTGGAAACCAGTTTGTGTCTTCTGGTGTCTAGAAGATTGAACTGGTTGATTCAGTCTGGGGAAGTGAGCAAAGCAATCGCATTCATGCAGGTACATGCAACAACTTTTGCTGTTATTATTATAAGGTTCTATGTTGTGTGAATGGCGACATATTATTATGTGATGAATTTTTGCCTGGTGTCTGTGTCAAATTTCTATAGCTGATCTCAAAAATACCTAAAGATATAAACAATTTCTAAATCGAAAAATAGCAAGTATTAATATCGTAATAAAAAATGAGGGCTGTCGAAATGGATCGTTAAGCTACCAGATTTCATTGTCCATGTTTTTATCTTTGTAAAAGTTCATCTTTTTTTGAGTGGAAATGCAATTTTTGGCAGTGCAAAATTTTTTTCAAACAAAATTGTTTGATAGGGAAAAATAAAAAGGACGGAATCTTGTGCTGTGGGTCTAGGACTTTGATATTTGATACACTTTCTTTTGATAGAGGCAGAAGACCAACTTTTGTGAAGATATCACCGTCGTTGTTGCTACGACGGTGATATGTTATATCGAAACCTTAGTTATAGTTTATGTACGAAATTTGACCTTCTAAGCTCGTTTTTCTAGGCAACCTTGGCGAACATGGGCATGCCGGCCGACATCTACGAAATCTTACACAACAACGACAAGGACCACCTTCACCGAATCGCACAGAGTCTAAAAGAATATTGGGAGAGTGGAGTGCCCAGAATGGGGGATGAAAATTGCATACGTGGGTTTAATTATTATTGTTTTATACAATTGTTCGTTTGTGCTCTCGATGAAAACGAAAAACAACTTCATAGCTATTTGTTCGTGGTTTAAGAGCTTTGAGATTTGAGCTTTGCTATGTTACTTTTTAACTCTATTTTTTTTGAAAAGGTGAGACTAAGGGTTACCCTCCACCACTGGACATTTTTTATTTTTCTTTGTTACATTGTTGAGGTGCGTAGTAGCAGAAGGGGGGGGGGGGGTGACTTCTAAAAATTTAGAGTCAGTTGAGGTTTGTTGTGCTGACGGTATTTTTTGTTTAGCCTGGTCGAGCTACTGTAATCCGCAGTTCCAAGCGAAAGTGGCCCAGTTTCGTGAGATTGAACCAGAACACGACGTGGAAACGGAGGAAATGAAGGAATTCGAAAAGCGGTGAGTACTGTACTATTCATCTGTTTTGTTCTTTTGGAACTTGTTTGGGTTCACTAGCGTATCGCGTATCGCGCGGAAATCCGTAACCGCGTCCGCGGAAAAGAGAGAAAAGAGGTTTCTCTGTGTCTCGAATTTTTCAGTGCAAATTTGCAATCTTTTCCTGCGGTGCGGATGCGGCTAGGCCTAGGCATTTCCATGCGCCTGAGGACCATAGTCGCCACCGACTATGTGATTTATTTCGACGTTGAGTGATTGATTTTCTTGATGTTGAATATTGGTTGATATATGACAAGTGATTGGCTTTCAGTAATATATTGGCTATTCCACACGACAAAAATTTCTCTTGGCGTGGATGGGCATCCTTGGAGAAATTGCGAGAAGACTACCTGTGGAGACCGATTAGACACCAGAGTTTGGTAAGTCATTTTATTTACTTTTGTTTCTTGACCACTTTGCACATTAGCATGCTTTTATTGTGAGAATCAGCTGTTGAACTCATTGTCATTTAATTTTTAAGCCGTTAGTTTTTTTCCTGGCTTTTGATTTTGCTCACTTTAGGAATCGGAGTTTGGCATTGAATTCACCGTTTTCCACGACCTCAGTTCCCTGAAATTGGTTCGAGTGACCGTGGACAGGGTGTCCAAGTTTACGGATTTGTTTATCCAATTGTTGGGAGCTCGCCTTCCATTTCGGGTAGGTTGAGTTGTTCATCTTATGCAAAGTGGTTGAGCCACACCCTTTTTATAGTCGGAAACTAGCTTCATTATCGTGTTTTTAGATCATAAGATCAGAATACCTCATTACAGACAGGTTATATGAAGGGCATAGGGCATTTAGTACTTTGCGCGGTGTGTGATAATAATTTATACGCGTGTAGAAATTATGGAATTGGTTATGTTACACTATTAGAATGCGTATATGAATTGTGGTTTGTGTTGTGTTGTGTCGTGTCGTGTGAACGGGGCAACCTGAAGGTACTCGCTGTGAGGAAGTATTCACCAACACACAGGGAGCCCTCCCTAGGCACACGAGCGCTATGAATCTCTTCTGCTCTCCCACTCTTGGGAGGCCAGGGAGGGCTCCCTGCGTGTTGATGAATACGGCCTCTGAACTAAACAATCCAACTAGTTGTAAATCTCTATTCCAGAATGGCTCAACCGGTGCTGTTATGCAGCTATTTGGAGGATTTCCGACATTGCCACATTTGCCACTTCGTTTGAGTCCGTTTTTTTTCTCGTTTTTTTCATAATAAGATGTTTTGTTTGTTTCTTAAATTCTTTTTTTTTCTCGCAACTATACCCTTACGGACCTATCGTGCTGGGTTTTGGCTCGCCGTTAATGGCTAATTAAAGAAGTAAATTTGTTTCGAAGTAGATTCGTTCACAATTGCATTGGCAGTCTGAATCCATCTAACTGTAAGCTGTTCAGCCGGATTTCTCGATCGATTACTCAACGATCTCTGCCAATTTGCAGCTTCGCCGGAAATTAGAGCCGTCTACTTTGCTGTACGAATGTTGACGTATGTTTTACTATTTTGATGTTGTTTATGCCATTTGATAACAATAACACAGCGTGCTGAACTTATGCAGTCTGTCGAAATTAGGGTATTTTATCTAATGAGAGATCTAATTTCTCATTTCTTTTCCGTTATGGTAGGTACGCGTGCCGTATGGTATGGTCCACACAAATATTAGGGATAGTTCTTTGATTTACCTTTACCTCACGCGCGTTCGCACGTATAATTTTTCTATTTTTTTTTTCTCCAGAAAAATCGATAACCTCATGTTGGATGCGTCTCTGAGTCCCCGACGCCGTCTCATTGTTCTGATGAAGGATTATGCGACCGTCACTCTCTGGAGTAAAGATAATCTCAACGCATCCTATATTGGACTGGTCCTTGCGCTCCAAGAGGTTGGTCTAATTGTCTTGTTATTTCGATTTCGAATTGATAATCGATATAATTTATTCATTGCCCCCGTGATTAGTGAATGACAACCGTTTTCCATCCGACGGTTTACTTTTTGTATTATTTGTACTTTTGAAGGCATTATCCATTAAATTGAAGCTATAGTGATATATGCATTAAGGAAGGTGGATGTAGTTTTCACTAGATGCAAACAGCTGTGTTGATAAGCAAAAGTTTATTGATGTATTGCGATTTTGTAAGTTAGGTTTGTAGTTGAGTATTCGGTATGATATTTGATTGTTCTTAGGCAGTTTTATGGGTGGATCCAACGGCCAAGAACACCAAAGCGGACCGGGAGAAAATCAGTCCGGAATTCTTTTGCAAAACGGCCAAGGGAGTGTTTGTGGCACTTGAACAACGGTGCGTTTTTGAGTTCTCGAATAGTTGTAGTTTGAGTGGTAAACGTAACGTAAAGCAGTAATAGACTCGATTGAGGTATTGCTTGATATTTGTTCGTTGCAACATTGGACTTTGAATGGGAGTTGGTTAGATTATAGTGACTTTGTATTTAGTATTTCAATTAATAACCGGTTCTTTACTGTCTTGGCCGATATTCATCCCTGTGGTCGAAACTTATAGATCCGGGTTTAATTGCGCTAGCGGTTGTCGTTAGTCAGGGTAAAATTTTGAACTAAATTCCATTTGTTCAGATATGGTGTGAAAACTCTCATTGAGCGTACGGATCCACTGGAATTTGGTCTTTTTGGTGGCGTGATTATGGCTATAATTAGTGTAAGTTGTAATTGTTTTGGTATTATTCTATCCCATTTGAATATTCAGATGTTTCATAGTCTATTAGAAAGAGCACTTTTTAGACCTTTCTTTGGTGGTTCTTCAGCTATATGTTGTCTATTTATTCCGTATATTTCTAGGCTCATATCCCTCATTCGGACGTGATTTCAATTTTGGTTGAAGTGCTTATTCATGGAAGATCGATGGAACAGTGGACAATGGGCAGAAGGGAGAGCGGAGTCGTTGCCAAGCAGGTCAGCTCTAGAATAAATGCGAAAGTTAATATGTATATGTGATTAGAAACTAGTTAAGCGATACGCTTTTGATTTAGTGTTTGATGATGGTGTTAGATGATGGCAGTGGTAGCGTATTAGACCCTGTATTTGAACCGCGGTTTTTTTACTCCCGCAGTTCCGCTCTCGCAGAAAAAATCCAACTTCGTTCGTGCAACAAATTCGAAATTTAATCTGATCAGCCGTTAGTTGTCCATATTCATATGTTTGATGTTTCAAAGGGTGTAGTTATGTTTTTCATCAGTTACTGAGTTACTGCTCCATTACGTGCCATCGTGCCATGCTATCCGCAGTATTTGTTTTCCTGCTTATAAGTTACCATGTTGCTTTCAGGCGCTTGAAATGCTGCCCATCCTGTCAGAAATCCAGCGTCAAGCTCCAACTGACCCATTGGTAGGGCATCTATTTATATATTCATAATTTAAAACTAAGTTATATTGTTTTAATCTGCCTTTGAAACCCAACGTTTTGTTGTATTTGCGTATTTTCTGTGGCTTCACTCATACTTAGCGTTGTGTTGCAAATTATGTTTTGTATACTATGTGTAAATTAAAGAGTTTAATAAAGAGATGATATTTCTACGTAATGAAAATTCTGGAGTACGAGTGTGATGTTTAGAGAGGTTTGTGTAAAATATATAACAATTCATGAATATGAATACAAACGTTTTCAGCTGAATGCGTGTGGTTTATATACGCCCGACGTCATTACCAACATTTTGCGAATGCGCATGGAATACGCGTGTGGACAAGGAGCTGATCTGATGAGGTAGGACAACCTTCAACGTTTATCTTTTATTACTACTAAGTCTAATCAAAAACTGCTTTGTCACTACGCTGACGAGTTGAGCCCGGTTGTTTCCACATTTACGTGCAATTGTTTGGAGAGGGCATGCTTACGAAAGGTGTTATTGAGATATTCATCTGTGTATGAGACCGTGAGGTGTTGCGTATAGAGACTTATAATTCACGTTTGGCTCAGGTTCTGAAGTTTTGACGTTCTTTGGATCCGGCGGCTCAAGCCGGAGCAAACTTATGGGGCGGGAATAAATTATATGACGGCACATCTTGTAAAATGGAAGAGCACTAGCTAAACAGCTGCGTAGTCCTGCCACGTGCGTTTTACTTCGAACTTGTATCGGTGACCCTCATTCGCTTTACAGAATACGTGCTATCTGTGTCCAGTCGACAACTTTCATGAACACGGGCAACATGGCGGATGTTGCACTCGCCTATCGACACATTATCCAGATTCTGCAGATGCATTATGTAAGTGTTTTAGGATAGGTTTCCCTTTAAAGAGTAATAGTTATCTTCAAATAATTGAGTAAGGAATATTTGTTCTAGGATGTTACCTAGGATGTTACCTAGCTGGTGCACTAGTAAAAAAACGGTTGATTATCTTTTGCAGAAGCAGTACCACAATTGTGGTGTTGAACTTAACAAGATGCTAAGTGGTGCTCTAAGGGACTGTCCTTATGATATCTGGACGCTGAGAGAGTACATAGAACACCAAATGACGACCTTCCAGAAAAGGGTGTTGTGTCAGACGGAGTTGAGGGAGATGTATGAACACGGTTGGTTAAATATTCTATATTTTGTTTATTCAATATAATAACTTTTGGTTCTATGCTTAATTTAATAGGATGGGTGGGCTCTGGTATTTATACCCGCACGAGGTGAAGCTATATGGTGTTTGTCCTATCCTCTGCTCCTCAGGCGCACGTCGCGGAAATGCGTAGACGCGTCCGCTGGAAAAGATTGCAAATTAGCAGTGAAAAATTCGAGACACAGAGAAACCTCTTTTCTGCGTCTGCCATTCCCATGTTAAAAAGTCATCTCTTTTCCGCGGACACGGTTACGCATTTGCGCGCTGCGCGCCTGAGAACCTAGTAGTTTTTCTTGCGGGTTTCCTCTAGTTGTTCAAAATGTGCCATTCGTTTCAGCAATCAAAGAAGGTGACGAGAAACGTCGTAATTTGTTGGCCGTCGCTCGTTTGTATTTGGCTCGCAGATGTTTCGAGAACAGTATGAAGGTGAGCTTGTAGAAAATGTTCACGAATAAATGTATTCATTATGTATTTGTACATTATGTAGCTTTCCCAAAACGAATTGACCATGCAGTTTATTTTGATTGTTTTGTCAGTTTTGTGTCTCATTTTTATAACATCTGGATTTGGCTGAAAGAGCTGTATGCTGTAGCCATAGTTGTTTCTGATATTTTTTAAAGGGAATATGTAGGCACTCAAAAATGCGCGAAACAACTGCGAAACTGGAATTTCCATACCAGACATGAATTTAAGTAGGCGACTGAATATGTAAATTCGAATATTATGATTTGTATGCAAATATGTCGCTGTTCCATGCTATATGCCGATATCTGCATACATAGATTGAAATTTGCTCCATTGAAACTGGCGTGTATGCCAGGGGGTCAAGTACGCGTTTACTATGGAAAAGGTGAACTTTGAAATTCATTTTCTTTTAACTGGGGAACTTTTGACAACTTTTGTTGTTGTTTCCTTAATGAGGAACACACATTCTATTAATACGGCTTAACTTCAAAAAGGGCATACATATTCCCTTTAAGCTTCCGTTGGTAGTTTTTGATTTCTTTAATAATTATTGAACAAAACTTTTAGACTGCGGAGGGTCGGTCTATTGAGGGCCCAGTGAGACAAGTGCGGAAGGAGTACGAGAATGTGGCACGCAGGTAAGTAATTGACACTAAGTAGGACATTGTGTTTTAGCTGTATCAAGGATTTTGTTTACATTAGTCGCGTACCGGAATTGCACCTTTATTCCCAATGCACTAGAACTTTCCCGATAATTGCAACCTGTACGTAACTTTTGTCAGTGGTTACATTTTACGTTGAACCGTAAAGTAGGAACAGTCGTTTAGTTAAGAAATACAAAACTGTTAAAGCGAAATACTGGCCGGTTTTTGAAACGCATCGCTGATACCATAATTCTTATGCAGCGTATGCAAATAAACATAAATTAGAATAAAAAATCGAGCTACGCTACATCCGAGTAACTTAGCATAAATACGTAAGAATTCAGTTGTCCACGATGTGTTTCAAAAAGCGGCCGGTGGCCGGTCTTTCTTTTAAGGAGTACCTGTTTTTTTTAGTGAAAACGAACCGATATTCTGGCGGCTTCTGATGAAAATGGACTGTGAAAGAAGGGACTACATACAGGCATTTGAGGTGAGATTGTTGACTTGTTCTTCATTCACGCCAAGTTGCCAAGTGATCTTATTTTCAGTAACACCTATGAATTTCTTGAAATGAAAAATAGAGATGCGCGTTCTTTGTTCCGTTATTTGGTGTAGTTTATACGCATTTTTGTGGCGGAATGAGTGTAGTTTATATCGTAATTGATTAATTGATGTAGTTTGTAGCCAGTAGTGTTGTTAATTAATATAGTTGTTTTATGTTATTTGTTCCAGGCATACATCCAGGGCGCGAAAACATGTGTGTGGTCGAGGGCTCTCCATCTCGATGCTGCTTACCTTATGCCGCAATATGCCAGTCAAGTGCTGAATCTAATGACGGAAAAGGTGAATTATTTGTTTTAGTTTTATTTTCATATTAATGGTTACTAAACATTCCGGCATTATTGTGTTGGATGGGCGGATATTTGTTTTAGTGTACGTGCCTTGCGTTTAGTGATTTGAGCGAGTGGTGCTTTAGTTGTTTGATCAACATGCTACACATAGCCAGAGATTTTTTGAGTTGTTTTATCTTAATAACAAACAGTTAAATAACCGTACATTAATGATAGTTTGTAGTTCATGAGCTTTTCGTACATCTGATAGTTGTTCTCTTTTCCATTAACATTGATTTCGATCTTACCTCACAAACAGACAGACAAACTTTGAGCGTTAATATGCCCCGATCCCTATTCTTTAACCATCATGTTTCCAGGAGTTGCCAATGTTTGCTCTGGAGACTGAACCCGATATCATTTGGGAGGCCTTGCACCGTGGTACTGGGGGAACAGGGGAGGATGAGTATATGGACACGACTTGAAACTCAAACCTTGAAGATTCGTAAGTCAATATGTTACATTGTTGTTATTGTTTCGTATATCTGGACTTAAGCTTCGTGTGGAAATGGAGAACTGTCTCTTTACCTTAGGACCGAAACTGTTTGAATGACTAATGATTAAGGGTACTTTCACTTGAAGTTGAAGTGAAGTTTGTACATTTGGTAACCCTCGGTTGGTTTGAGACTTACACACCGGTTTATGCCTAGACTGTTTTCTGATACGTTTTCATTTGTGTTTTGTTTGTTTGCGTTGCTTTGTTCAAATCTTATTTAGCTCTCGTCGTATTAGTTGTATATGCATGTACGTAAGTTAATACAAGGTACATTTTTGTGTGTGAGCGGTTCAGATCTTTACTCTTTGATAATTGGTGCTTTGCTAAATTTGTTTGATATTACATTCTTGCCCGATTCGTAAAATATCCCGTGTTTGTGGATTTGTGAATAATTATTATAAATATTTGGTTTTCCTTTGGTATTGATTTATAGTTTCATCCTTGACACTGACATTTTTTGATTTTTTTTGTTGTTCGTTGTAACTCGATTCGTGTTGTTCACTTGTTTGTCCGTAAATTTTACATTTAATTGGGGCTCTTCGTATGGTTAGGCTTAGTGCTTAGTGCTTATTGCTTGATTGTGTACGTAAACTCGGTTTTGTTGCATAACAACTTATGTTTACCATTTACCATTTTATTTCTTTATTAGATAACCCTTTGTTTGCGTAATCCGGATTATTAACATTGCAATTTGTAGTCCCGTTTTACCAGTGCCTTTGTGAGATTTTTTGTTATTTTTTTTCTTTTTTTCTCAGGTTGTTTAAAATAAAGATTTAGCTAATATTTATTATGGAGTATTATTGTCTCATGGATAACCGTTTTCGAACGTGCGAACTGATATCTCCGTGTGTTTTTACGTATTGATTTACTGTATTTTTTTCTATTTTTGTTGCTCTTATTGTATCCTCCTCTTTCGGTTGTTATCTTCATTGCAGATATGATTGTATTCTCTTTAAACGATTTATCGTTCTACTTTCTGTGAGAGATAACTATTGTACTTAATTTATTGTATGCCTTTATTAGTAATATTAATAAGTCTATTGTTTTAGATGGCCACGAGCTTTGACTCCTCATTGAATTTGGGTGGCGCGCCAGCTGCATCCTCGGGACCAGGATTCTCGCTTCGACTATTTAGGTAATTATATTATTTTGGTAGAATCACGAGATTTGCTCTTGTGATAATTCCTAGATTAATAAATTTGTTGGCAGACTTTTAAGGTAGGTTATTTATGGAGATTTCACTCCTTTGAAATTTTATTCACGAACCGACGAAGCAGTTTTTGACGGTAACTTATGAGTAGTTGGCAGCTTAAAGCGAAATAGCGGCCGGTTTTTGAAACGCATAGTGGACAGCTGAATCCTTTCGTATTTATGCTAATTTACTCGAATTTAACTCGATTTTTTATTCTAATTTATGCTTATTAGCATGATATGCAGAAAAATGCCGGTGTATCCGATGCGTTTCAAGAACCGGCCGGTATTTCGCTTTAACTTGTTCACTCGCTTTTCTTTCAGAAACCCGACGGTCGCTCTCGCTCATTTTGCGTTTCGCGGGACGGCTCTGTTCTTCTACGTGTTTTGTGGATGGTTCACCAGTTCATTCATCGTGCAGTTTTTGGTTATTGTGAGTCGTTCATTCATATTGAATATTCTACAATTGCTTGATTTGATGTGTTTGTTGCCGTGCTTCTCATGGCGGCGAATTCCACTCATCGGCTTTCCCTTTACAAGTTCTTTTTTGGGATGGTGTTGAAGCCGGTGATTCCTTGTTAAGCCGATATTGTACCTCGTTTTGTGAAGCGTATACTTATAATGTGCGGAAGCGGAAACTGCGCTTCCGCGTTTTATAACGTGCTCTTCCGTTTCAGACTGGCATTTGAGCCATTTGGGTGTAATACACTAGAATACAAACATGTAATACGACTTGAATTTGCACGTTATTCATGTTTATATTTATTCAGCTGACTCTGCTGTCGATGGACTTCTGGGCGGTGAAGAACGTCACTGGACGGCTGATGGTCGGACTGAGATGGTGGAATTTTGTGGACGCCGAGGGCAAGAATCACTGGAAATATGAGAGTTCGAAGGTACGGAATACTGGCTTAGAACGAATATTGACTTATAGGTGTGGTCTATGATATGAGTGTCGTGTTATTGATTCCGGATATGTATGTGAGGTTCTTCACGATTGGTTAATGACAGTGTGGATTCGAACGCGATACTTTGGCAAGCTGCCCTGCAGAAAAGCGGTTAGCCATTTAGCGGAAAATGTACGCTAGGTTAGCGAATGGTGTTAGGTGTTTGATTTGAATTGCAGCTGCGGCACCCGTCCAAGAAGTGCGCCATTCTGTCTCTCACCCTTAATTGACTTCAGTGCGCGGCGCAAGCGCGGCGGTTCATTATCGCTGTCATAGAGGTCACAACACTAATCAGTTGATTGGTTTAGGACCCTTCCATCTTCCCCGCTCTGGATAGGAATGCCTTCTGGCTGGCCCTGGTGGCCGGTCCCCTGGCCTGGACATTCTTTGTCGTCGTCGAATTTATGACATTTAAATGGTAAGAGGGTTTGTTTAGTAGTTACTCTGGTTTGTTTCAACCTTTGAATTATGCAGATCATCATAATATTGATTGATCAGAGTGTTCCTCCCGTTTTAGGCTTTGTGAGACTTAAATAATCACCGATGTTATCATTTCCAAAATGCGAGGCGTATGCCTACTGTAGGTCTCCTTGTGGTAGACGTTCCGTTGTCGGGAGCTATCTTTTACCCTTTTATCTTCCGACAATTTTGTAAATATGACTCCTAATCAAATTTTAAGTTACAAGCTCAACCAAGACAAGAAACGTCCAACATGCGGATATGATCCGCTTATTTTTTTCAAAGTTATAACTATAACTGTATGTTTCAAGGGAGTGGATGATCGTGGCCCTTCTTGGCCTCTCAATGAATGCGGCCAATCTGTATGGATATCTGAGATGCCGATGGGCGGACACCAACCAGTTCACGAATGCTGTCAGCAAATGGGCATTCCTTAATGTGAGACTTGTTTTTATGATAGATTAATCATACTAGAATAATATGAGTTCTATTGTAATGCGAATAAAAGTGCGAGCCATATGTTCGCCAGCGTCTTGCGCACCACTTATAAAGACGAGACGATAAGCGACTTTATATTTCGCGGCACACCTCAAAAATATAAGTTTTGGTTGCAACCATTTTTTTTAATTCTAAATCTGTTTCCAGATGCTCCGCCGTCAAACATCCCCACCCACGCAACCGAATGTACAGGAGACTGTTTAAGTTAGAAGATCACCTTTTTGTCCTTTTTTTTCTAACCCTATGTTTTATGGAACATTCGTGTTTTATGCAGGATTTTTTCTGTATGTTTCTCGTTTCTATTGTGTAAACCATTTATATCTGGGCTTACGGTTGTGAACCGTTCTAGTTTTAAAGCGAAATGCTAGCCTCTTTGAAAAATTTACATATGATAAGCAAATCCTATGTATCCTATGCTAATTTTGTACGATTGCCGTGAACGATTGTACAAAATTAGCATAGGATACATAGGATTTGCTTATCATATGCAAATTTTCCAAAGGGGCTAGCATTTCGCTTTAACAGTTTTGTTCTAAGACCCTTATGGTTTCTCTGGTTCCATTTTCATTTTGGGGTTACTATGTACGTACTTGAATATTTCCCCCTTGCACAGGAGTTGTATGTTCACCATATCTTTAGGGCTTGGGGAAAACATAATTCTAGGAGTCTTGTGTTTTCCGATTTCATTTCATTATTAATGATTTTCTATGGAAATGTCTCAAATCCCCAACTTTTCCATAATATATTCATCAAGTCACTTTTCGTCCCTTCATCAGCTGTGATAGTTGTATTTTTTGGCATTTTTGCGATAAATTCCCGAAAATTTTTTTTTTGTGAATTCGATTTTATGTACGCTTATTGGTATACGGCGCTGTGCAGCATTTTTGGTGCCCAAACTAAAAATACTTGAATTCACTTGATAATGGGGTTCTGGTTCTTATTATCTCGTTTTCTCGTAATTATTCCCAGTGGGAATTTGGGAATTTCTAATTATCGATTGCTTTACAAGCCCCGTTTTGTCGGGAGTGTCCCAGTTTATCGCGAGAATCCGGGCTAATGATAGTATGTGACATACAGTGCCTATTAGATTCTACAAATATATTTCCCCCCAGAATGGTCCGCAATTGTCATTGTGATAGTACTTTATTTATTATTATTTAGTGGTGTCTGTTTTTATTATCAGTTTTTCCCGTTCACATTTATTATAGATAGATGTTTTATTACATTGTTGGGGCGATCATGATATTTAGAAGTACACTAACTTTACTCTAATATTTATATTGATTAGCTTGATCGGCTCAGAAGGGCTCAAAACAACAATGGTACGGTATGTCTGGAGTTTTCATAGAGTTATCACTGCTATCCATCGTATGTAAGAGGGCTTATTGGCTTTGAATTAACGAAAAAGGGTGGTATTCGTACTCGCGCGCAATCATTTTTAACTTATTCTGGTGATTTATTTATTAGATAAAGGTTTTTTTTGGAATTTCGCTGATTTGTGTGACGGTGTTACGGCGGTATATTTTTGAGGGAAGGCACATTTTGATGTTGGCTTAGTACACGCTATTGGTTGGAACAGTATTTCTTCTAGGAAAGAGTAGTGAATGAATTATACTTTCTAGACTAGACTAGGCTTCAAATATTTTGCCAATGTTGTGGCTCTGGTCTTCAACCGCGAACGCCCCTTCTTTTTGTCCCCCTACGCGGCTGGCCGGGGGCCCCCTGCGCGGTTGGCTGGGGGTGCGCTGCGCGGTTGAGCTCCCCGAGGCACCGCGCACCCAGCCGCGTAGTTTGCATACTACGCGGCTGGGTGCGGCCCCCTCTGCGCGGTACGCGGTTGACTACGCCCGCACTGGAAACTGCGCGGCTGGCTTCAACGAGAAAATCGGCGTGCAAGCGGCAACGTCACGGCGTGCAGGCGGCGCGGAAAAATTTGCAAGCCGTTGGGTTATGGCGTGCAAGGTTGCACGCCGTACCCACGCCGCCTGCACGCCGTAGCCACGCGGCCTCCACGCCGTACCCACGCGGCTTGCACGCCGAAAAATGGACGACCGTGCCAGGCAGGTCCTAGACCAGTACTAAACCGATGCTAAATAATTACTAGAAACTGGTACCTACCATATCAGAATGCATTCCCAATCAGCTAATTAACAATACTATAACACATGAAACATTATACAACAAACATAAGAACAAATCATTTATTTTTTTTTCCGAGCAATAGCAAACACAGACATTACAATGAAACCACAAATAGTAACCAAAATCAGATTATATATAAGACTAATTAGACTGGTTTTCTAAAGACTACGCTTAGAAATACATATCATACTGCACCTGTTGAGGTGGTGCAAATGGCAAAACCTTATATGCGCACACATGCATTAAAACTTACATTAAAAACCTTAAAGCGAAATACCGGCCGGTTTTTGAAACACATCGAGCACCCTGCTTTCTTATGCTTCATATGCAAATGAGTATAAATTATAATAAAAAATAGACCCCAAAACCAGTCAGCCACTTAGCATAACTGCATAAGAATGCAGCTATTTGAGATGCGTTTCAAAAACCGGCTGGTATTTCGCTTATGATAGTTACAAGCATAACAAATATCTAGGTAATTATGCGGTTAAAACGTCGTCCGCATCTGCAGCATGTCAGCATGTGACTCCAGGTCCAGCAACGACATATGTAGCTTCGCCTAAAAGACAAAATATATCAAGTGAAGCGAAACATTCAGTTTTTAATCCTATTTAAATCTACACGTATAAATAAACTAACATTTACAATTAAGCAACATTTGCAATCAAAATTATAAATTGGCTGAGAGCGGAATTAATGCTCAAACATTTGAAACATAATTTAAGATTGAACTAGTATAGTAGATCCTGCACTGCACAATTAAAGCGTTGCAACAAGCAACTGGATATATCATTGTGGTCCTTCTATTTACACTACATAAACGAAAGGTGTAGAAAATTATAAATAAATACATACATATTTTCCACGGGAGCCTTCGCAGATGCTTGCGGCTGGCATGTTGTGCGTATAGCTGGTGCGTCCTTCACGTAACTAAAACACTGCTGTTAACTGTAAAATCGATAGGGAAAGCACTGGGTTGGGTCGTCGGGTGACACTACATTACCTATCTTAATATTTGAAGTAAATAATGAGAAAAGTATACCTCCATCATTTAATTGAGCTGCCGCGTTGTCGCCTGGCCACATGATTCATCTCGTCCACAAAACATTCTTCTAATAAACCACATTTTCCTTCTGAAAAATCATATCCTTCTTATGAAGAGTCGCATGACAAATTAACCTTTTCTTTTATACAGTAACTTTAAGACTTTAACTAATATATCATTTTCGTCATCTCATCTTCTTCTCTCAAAGGACGAAAGGATGCTGCAAAAACACAAGCAACACAATTAAAATAGCCGGAAAAGACGAAAACATTAGACACGACTTACTATATTTCCGCTTGGGGGAAGAAATCCATGGCCCGGTGCTTTCCAGTTCCAGTGAGTGAAAGAAATAAGTGAATTCACGTATGTAGCGCAGTGAAATGACATTTATCGTGAAAAAGTGCTCTGTTTTAGGTAGGTGTTTTTGGCTCTTCTCGCCATCATTACAATGAAGTACTTAGCTAATTATCAGAAAATTTAGCGGCGACAAAAAGAGACCAATTCGGTTGTGGGCTGCATCTACAAAAAGTGAAAAATTCATTATGTTAATACTTAACTCTTTTATGAAAATGACCAGCCGGTTCTTCCGACTGCAAGAATCGGCCTTCGGCCGATTGTTACCCTACTATTTAATTTCCTATGATACTATGATTCTTTACTTTTATTTGCTAATTATTTATTTCTATCCAACGGGGAGCCAAAATTGCGGCTGGAGAAAAGGTGTAACGATAGACGTATAGTTTTTAGCACTACTCAAACTTGGAGGCTACTTTGAGCAGTCACACAGGTGTAGAAGTTAAATAAAAACATGTCTGTTCAGTGAATAGAAAGCGAACTATGCGAATGAAAATGATCTATGAAATATATTTCACTAAGCGAGACCCTTTTCAGATATGTTACGTATTTGTCGTGTTTTGATCTACATTGTTATGTGAGACTGACAATAGGCATTTATATATTGGTATGCCACAAAAGGAGTACTACCGTACAGCTTCAAAAAATTACACTTCCTTCTTTAAATTTCCACTTGCTCAATTCTCTTTATGTATACTTCCATAGTTCGCAACACATTTCAAAAGTTTACGTGAACCAGCAGACAAATGGAGCGCCGCAATTTTTGGTCCCCGTTGGATATAAATAAATAATTAGCAAATAAAAGTAAAGAATCATAGTATCATAGGAAATTTAA